>JAQGAN010000608.1:0-10066 GCA_034697745.1 Nothrus palustris
AGTTATAATTAAAGCCATATATCATAAATCAAACTGTCCCTCAACTGGAGATAACTTTAGTTTTTTGACAAGAATCCTATTCGGATGCAATTTTAAAGGCAGAAAATTCTTGAATTGAGCCAATGGTGTCTGAATGCGATGACAATTTGGATATATTAGAGCTTCGTTTACTAATCAATAATAATAACAATTTTCAGAATCAGAATCCCAATTGAATCAAACGATTAAATATAAACAATTTTGAGCCAACAATTAGTTAGTATTTATAGAGAGCATAACTCAACTGAATTATAAGCTCAACTCAAACAACACTCAAACTGTTACTCAATTCAATCAATAACAACAGTCTTTGAAATCGATTCAAAGCAGTCATAAAACTAAAAAAGAAATCGCTTACAATATGGACGCTGAGGATCAAACACATCGGCATCCCATGAATCATAAGAGGAGTGGACCTCCTCGTCGTCGACCTTGTCTTGTGATGTCTGTAATGAATTATAACCCGATGATTGAAGTGACGTATCATTGGATTGACTTTGATTGTGATTATCAAAGGAAAACGATTTGCTTATATCCCAAACATTAGTGAATTTTCTTCTAGAACTAACTCCAAAATTCAAAGCTCTCTTTAAATTCTCAATTCTAAACTTTTCGGACGAACTTATATTAATAGCCATTTTTGAAATCTACAGTTTATTGAAATTACAGTTCTTATTAATATTACAAACTCAATAGCATTTCTAATAATATAATTTTATGAGTCAATCATCGGGATTACTAACTTGTAGACCAACGTGTAATGATTTAATATTTTCGAGATTTTTTAAAATAGCAGGAAATACGTCGAAATCATTTTTGTAGAGATCCAAAACACGCAAATTAGTCAACTCATCGAATGTCGGCGGCAAACACTTCAGCTTTTAAATAAAGTCATTATAAATCTTCAGTATTAGTTCATTTTACTATTAAGATAAGTTTTATTTTATAAATATATAACTAATACCTCATTCAATTCCATTCTCAACTCTTGAAGCGCTACTAACTTTCCGAAATCGTTTGGAAGCTTTTTCAGGCAATTCATACCAATAGAAAATTGTCGAAGACTTTTAAGTTTGCAGAAAGAGTCGGGTAAGTATGAAATCATATTGCAATACAAGTCTAATATTTCTAAGTTAGGCATTCCGTCGCCAAAACATTGAGGCAATACTTCGATATCATTCTCGTCGAGTCTCAAGTCCTTTAAGGTCAAAAAATGTAACCCAAAAAACTCGGGTAAATAACGAAGATTATTGCCGTTTCTCATGTTTTTGCGGCGTTCGGGTTCGAAAAGTGGACTTCCAGTATCGATGAATTGCAATGTTTTGATTTGTGCGAATGATTCCGGCAATCGGTTCATCAAATTTCCGCTGATATCAAACTTAATCAGTTTCTGACTTTTAATACCAAAAGATTCAGGAAATTGATTATCTCTTAAGTAATTGCACTTCAATGAGATCTCTTCTATTTGTTCCATATCTCCGATCCATTTCGGTAGAGAACAGATTTGGTTGTCGTCGAGAAACAACTTTCTCAAGCATTTGGCGGAAGCGAACTCTTCTGGTAATAAAGTTATTGAATTGTTAGACAACTCTAAGATCTCTAAATGAGATAAATCGGCAAAACTTGAAGGCAATGACGAGATATTATTATTGCTTAAATTGAAAACTTTTAATTGAGATAAAAAACCAATACTTTGTGGTAAATGAGAGATCGAATTGTAACTGAGATCGAGTTCGACTAAATTAAAGAGAAGTCCAAATGAATCTGGCAATGACTTGAGTTTATTCTCATTAAGACTTAAATGTTTCAATTGTTTCAAATTATTGAAATCGCCTGGAAGTGATCGCAATCGGTTTCCCTGAATGTTTAATAATTTAAGTCCATTTAATTGACTGAACATAAGTGGCAAACGCTTTATATGATTTTCATCGATATGAAGCTCTTCTAAAGATTCCAATAGATGTATATTTGATGGCAATTCTAGTAATTTATTGCCCAAAAGCGATAATGCCTTCAATTGTCTCATTTTTTGACAGAATTCGTCCGGTATTTTAGAAAATTCGTTATAATCGAGATTTAATTCTTTTAAACATTTCTCCGAATATATGGTTTCGGGAATTGAACTCAAGTGTTCCAAATCGTGATTAAGTTTTCCGTCAATACATTCGTGCTTTTGTTGAGTTCGAGCTTTACATTTGTGACTATCGCAACACTGATTACCCCTATCAGCAAAAGACTCTTTCACCTCCTCTTCTAAATCGGAACTTTCATCAGAAATGTTGCTCTCAAATGTATTATTAAGAAATTCATTTGAACCTTCAGTTTCCATCAATTCTGATGACATCTGTTTGTGCCGTTGTTTTGAAACTAAATTAAAATAGATTTAAGTTATTATATAATTACGTCAAAATCAATACATAAAATAAAGAAGGCTATAGAATAAGAAAAATATCTTCGTATATCAAATCTGATGATATATAAAATAGAGCGAATAAAAACGAAGTTTAACCTATTTTTTATTTTTTGATATCTCTTATGGTTTTCGAGATATTTAATAATTTATAAAATTTGAGTCCATAGACTATTATAAAGTTTGAAATTCAAAAACTAATTTAGACTCCCATTAAAGATAATAAGATGAAATTTTTTTGACAGTCTTAGGGCGACCTAAAGATGTTTTTGAGAAAGTTTCATTTGGGTCGGAGAAGGGTTTTGGACAATTGCTATATAAAGCATATAATACTATAACGCATTGGAATCAAAATCCGGATTGGGTTTTTAATTTTTTTTATTGCAAAACTATTTATAACATTTAATTATACATATTTAAGCTTCAAAACAAAATTAATTAATAACTAATAGAACTCCTAGGCACATAATTTCACTATAGCACCCCCACCTCAGAATTCGATGAAATTCGGTATACCTATGTATTTTAATCCTCTGAATTAGAATATCAAAGATTTTTTTACTGAAATGAACCGTTTTTGAAATATTCTTCATTTTGTGTTCCATAGAGTTCAGGAGTTCTATTAGTTATTAATTAATTTTGTTTTGAAGCTTAAATATGTATAATTAAATATTATAAATAGTTTTTCTTAAACTACTTATTGATATTGAGTATTAATAGATCTGTTATTAATCGAAAGTCTTCGATATTGAGTATTGATGTGATTCTCAAGAATGGCATCAATTGAGGCTTCACTGATGGGATGATCTTCTTCTCCCTCTTCTTCTTCGTCTTCTTCTTCCTCTTCGTCTTCGTCTTCGTCTTCATTATCATTAAGTATTTGAATATCAGATAGATTTTTCATTTTCGATAAGGAAAATATTGTTTCATTACTTATTTTAGATTTGCATTAATGACTATTTTCTTCAAATTCGGTAAAAATAAGTCAATATTTTGCAAATGACTGTCATTTAAATCATTTATTTCGAGCTCTAATTGATGTAAATTTTTAAGATTTCTTAACGAAGCGATGGAACCATTTTTAGCACAATTAATATCTGGAACAGTAATTATTAATTTCTCCAGATTTCGAAACCCTTTAATAAGTTATTAGGAAAATACTATTATTGAAATCATTTATTAATATATACTTCAATATAAATATCAATTTCTAATTGTGTTAATTGTGAACAACTTTTTCCAATATTAAGCAATGCTTTTTCTATGTTTTCATTCAATTAACTTATACTTAAACTTAGTTCTAGTTTTTGAAAACAGGTATAAAACACGTATAATACATGGTGTATATGTACACCAAGTGTACAATTCCCAACGGTTATAAATTTACACCTAATCGAATACTTCCACACTCAAATAAACTTTTTATCCTAATATTGGGAATACGTTATAACTTATTTATAAACAATTGTAAAGCATATTATTAATATGTTTATCAATAAATTCTGATTTTCAGATAATTTCATTGAAATTTTTTTGTAAAAGAACTCCACTATAAAGTTCAAAAGACAATCTCTTAAAGCATTTATAGAGCTTTGTTTTATAGTCACAACATTTGGATCGATAAATTATAAAAAATGCTGCAGCGATTAGTTTGCGATGTTTTTTGCAATACCATTCTCAACATTGTCATCGCATTGCAATCTTTTATCACCAAATAATTCAACATAAGAGATATCACATTTTCGTTGCATTTTTGGCGACAATAACTTAATTATTAGTTTATAAATATAGCTATTATTATACACTTTTTCAAAATTATCGCAAAACTCTTTCAAATCTTTTTTGAGGTCGAATTCATTGTCACTAAAAGTCCACAAATTTTTCTCATTAAGTATTTGTTGACAACTTTGTGGTCTTTTATTGACTCTGTTTTGAGTGATTTTATCGCATAATTCACTCAATTCTTGATATTTGTTGATATGAAGAGAACTTTCTTTGTTTTCTTCATAATCTATGAAATATATGAAATAAGTTTACAATCAGTTAAAAATTGTGAAAATAAATATCTGTTGATATATTCGATTAAGAATAACTCTTTTATAACAACTCCTAAACTATAAATGTCAGCTCTTTTGGTGCTTTAGTGGTGTTCTTTGTATTTAGAATTTTATTAATTATTTTAAAATTTATAATAATATTGATTTAACATTAATTCTAAAATTTAATGTAATATTAAAATCAGTTTAAAACAGTATTTTATCTAAATATAGACTAAATTAGTTCAAAATCAATTCACAAACTATTCAGAAATGTAAGGAATAAATGTTTTGTGATTATAAACTATTATCCTTTTATAAATATTTATGAAACACATAAATAATGAATACAAAGTTAAATAAATAATTATAAAAATTGTGATAAAAATACATTAATTAACGACTTTTTAGATGAATTTGCACAATCAGTTTTATATTTGCTACATTTGTAAAACACTTTATGAAAATCGTTGAATAGCAATCTATAATTATCAGCATTACATTGATGTTTAACTACTTCTAACGCACAATAAACACCATACCAAAAACATGGCACAGTCGTTTTTGAGGGTCGAATTAGTAAATTATAATCATGCCTTTTGCCAAACTTGTTTAAACTTGCTTGTTCTGTTATAAGCTAGTTGAATTATCCAATGATGCGATAAATCATTATCATATTCCATTGGATTGAGACTTACATTGTAAGCAAAATTAATTTTAATTTATATTTACTTAAAGTTAGTAATTTACTTATTAAGATATTAATTAATTTACGTTTTATATTCAATTAGTATCGTATTATAGGAGTAAATAATTTGATATTAATGTAAATGAAAGTTTTGATAATGAGATCTGTTACTCATGTGTTAGATATGTTCATGAAATTCGTAAATGTAATGAATATTTAATGTAATTTATTTTTAACAAAGAATACTCTATTGATTTTTTAGATGTTGTAATATTATGAGTAATGCAAGTAATGTCTCCACATTTTGCCAAAAGATATTGTTCTCGTATATTATATATTTTCAAAAAAGTTAATTAAAGTTTAATTATTTATCATATTAAATGCTATGAATGAAGGTAACTTTTAAAATATTTTAGTATATATTATATAAAGTTCAAAAAATATATTTAATCACTTACAGTCTCGGCAGACTTTGTAAGACAGTTTAGGCTGAAAAGTGTGTAAACATTTTTAATAGTCACAAATTTATTTAATAATTCCTTATTTGTTAAGCGAGAATGAATTGTTTAAAATAAAATGATTTGTGTTAGTTTAAAAATCATAAGTTAACAATGTGACATTTTTAATATAATAATAATTTATTAAACAGTTATATTTAACTCTTATATTGCATCAAAACTTTAAGAAAATTAAAATTCATTAAACTTTGAAATTATATTTGAAAATAGTTAACAGAAATCTTCTAATTTTATCAAATTATTATATAAAAAGACTTTCACTAAAATGTTTGTTTTCAATTCAATTATTCAAAACTCTATTAATTTAAAAGAAAATATTCTGCAAAACTATGAAAAACATTTAAAGGCCTCAAAAATAATAAAGAAATTGTTCATACTTTCAATTACACTGTTATTCATATATCAATCCATTGATTTGACAGTTGATTATTGCAAATATGAAACTGTTATTCATTCGACATTTAATAAAACAGAACATAATTTTCCTTCGATTACATTATGTATTAATCAAAATAATGAAAGTTTATATGCAATCAAAAGTTTGTTGAACAACTCAATTACTTGTTTGTTGCAAGATAAGTTTCCATGCACGGAATTATCTGATCCAATTATGCGATATATGACTGATGGAGAAATATGTCTAACATTTCTGAGTATATTAATAATAATAATAATAATAATATTTATTGAATTCAAGAACTTGTCTTAAATAATTCAAAGTATTTATAAAAATGATTGCAAATCATTTACAAAATTTCTATAATTATTATCAGATCTGATATTTTTTGGCAATGAATTGAAAAGATTTGAAGCATAAATGAAAATGTTTTTATCACAAATAGTTTTATGTAAATATGTTTTACAAAAAACACCATTTCTTGTCGTTTCATAAAATTCAAACTCATTTTGCCATTTGTTTTGATATCCTTTTAATTTAAACCTTATTTTGAAAACTATTATAAGGATTTGTATTTTCCTTCTCTTTTCTAATGAATTGATTTCTAATTGTTTGAGTCGTTCTTCATATGACAAATGACTTTTTGATAATTTATAACAAATATATTTTGTAATCTTTCTTTGAATTGATTCTAATCTTAAACATTGTGTTTGTGTCAAAACAATCGATAAATTAATAAATTCTAAAATCGGAAGAATATATGTCTTATAGAGTCGTAAAAATGTCATACCATTCACACGATTACAGATAACTTTAAGTAAAGAAAATTTTTTCAATGATTTTTCAATTATACAATCAATTTGTGAATTAAAACACATTTTAGTGTCATATATAATCCCTATATGTTTGTGATTTTGTACATTATTTATAGAAATATTATTCAATTTATAATCAAAATTCACAGAATTTTTGAAACCAATCCTTAAAAATTCACATTTAGTTGGATTTATTTTAAGAGAGTTTTCTTCACAATAATTGAAAACATTATTTAAATCATTTTGCAATGAATTACAATCAGATTCATTATAAATAACTTTAATTAAACTCAAATCATCGGCAAATTGAAAAATATTTGATTCAATATTTCTAACGATATCTGAAATATATATATTGAATAACGTAGGGCTGAGTACTCCCCCCTGTAATACCCCTGATTTTACCAATATTTCATCAGAAAAGCATTCATTAAATTTTACGGTTTGTCTCCGATTTTTGAAAGTCTCGGCAATCAAATCAAACATTTGACCAAAAATGCCATAACCTCTCAATTTATTCAAAAGTCTCAGATGAGATACACTATCAAAAGCATCAGATAAATCAAGAAATACAATATCTATTGATTTGACTTTAAAGTCATTTAATGAATTATAGATTATTTTTTGCATATCTATATGTATATCAGATATCGATACCCCTGTCCTATAACCATATTGTGAATTAGGGATAATTTGATTAATTTCAATAAAAGGCAATAATTTATTCAATAAAATAGTTTCAAAAATTCTATATATGTTTGGTTGGACTGAAACACATCTATAGGAATGAAAATAGTTTTTGTTTTTGTTGTGTTTCAATACTGGGCTAACAATAGATATCTTTAAATCTTCGGGTATTTCATGAAATTCTAGAATACGGTTAAAAAGACAGTAAAATATTTTTGAAATACCGTTCAGACAATTCTTAATAATTATATTCTTTATTTGTGTTTTTCCCTCAGATTTGTTAAATTTAAATTTTTTTATTGCTATCAAAATGTCATTCATTGAAATCTCTATGTATTTGAAAGTATTGATAGATTGAAATTGAAAGTCGAGTTCATTTGAACTGCTATTCAATGAAACCTTTGATTCAAATATGTTTTTAAATTTTTTAACAATTTCTAAACTATTACTGATTTTGTCGTTATTTTCGTCGATTAATGTTAAAAGTTGTTGAGATTTTGTTACACTTTTAACAGATTTATATAACGAATAAAAATTATTTGATTTCTCAATCAAATCATTCACTCTTTTATTTTCAAAGTCATTGATTTCAACCCCTATTTTATCTGAAATTATCTTATAATTAGCTGAAAATGTATTAGTTTTTGATTTATATTTCATTAAATTTCGTCTCTTTTTTATCAAATTTCTAATGCATTTATTGTATGTTTTTCTACTCTTAATATATTTTAAAGATTTTGTTATATATTTAGTGAAAATTGAATTAAATTTTGAAACAATATTTTGATATACATTATTAATATTTGATTCATTTTTGGTTATTTCAAACCAATCCACAAAATATAATTCATGGTTAAGAAGTTTAAGACTGTTTTCATTGAAATTATATTTTTCTATTTTTTCCAAAACTTTCTTATTTTTTGAAATTAAAAGTGAAAATACAATTGATTTGTGATCACATGAATGGGAAATATTGGGAATAACTTCTAATTTATTAATCAAATTAATATTATTGATAAAAACTAAATCTAATATTGATTTCGGATCAGCTGATGGGAAAGTTGGTATTTCTATAATCTGTTTTAAACCATAACTCAGTAAAACTTCTTTTAAAACATTTGCCTCTTTTGTTAGTCTATTATTTTTTGGCATAAAATTAAAATTAAAATCTCCTAAAACGCAAATAAAATCATAAAAACTGATATCAATATCACTAAAAGTGTTACTAAAATATAAATTAAAATTTATGTCAGAGTTTGGAGGTTTATATAATGTGTAAAACAAAAGTCTCTTATTTTTAACAAACACTTCTATACAGAGATCTTCATAATTAGAATTTAATATTTTAGGCGAACATTTATAGCAGTTTTTTATTGCAATCAAAACACCCCCTCCTCTAGAGCTTGTCCTGTCTTTTCTGAAGACAAAGTAATTTTCAAATATAAACTTATCTGGTATGGCATCCGTGAGCCAGGTCTCATTCAAAATACAAATATCAACATTATATTGAAGTAAATACACCTTTAGTTCATTGACTTTGTTGGCAATACTTCTTGGGTTTGAGAAAAATACACAAAAATTTTGACAATTTATCGGTTCCGGAGGTCTCGTAGAAATGGAGGGAACGGTGGTATCGGTGGTACCAGAGGTGTGATTCTTTGAAATGGGTTGTGGTGTTGCATAGGATTGACTAAAAAATTTTGTGGACTTCGAAACAAATGATGATTAGTTTGATTGTTATTTTGTTGAGCAAATGGTCTGTTGTTTGGATGTCTTGAAGTGTTTTCGGAGTTTTGCCAACATTTGACTGAAATGTGACCTAACTTTCCGCAACTCCAACAGCGCTTCGGTGCTCTTTGACTACTGTTTCTGTGATTTTTGAGCACTTTATTTGTTCTGACATTCATAACTGATTTTATCATATCTTCTAATTTATTGAATCGTTTTTCAAATCTCTTTTCTAATACTTCTAAATCTGTTTGACTTTCAGTTTCCATAAGTGTATTGTCATCAGTGGTTAGGTTTTCGGTATTGGACTCCAAATTAATACTGTTTTCATTACTTGAATCAGTCGTTGAGTCAAAATTTTGTGTTGTGTTTGTTGTGGGCGTAAAACACATGTTATTTTCAACTTTTAATTTCTCATTTATTACAACATTTACTAATTCACTTAAATACTGTTTAATTGTGTCTTTGCCGACAACACCCCTTTTGCCATCAATTTCACCAATAATTGATTTACGTTTTAACTCAATTTTTGCATTTAATTCAGTAATAAAACTCAAAATATTATTAGACGTCATGACATAGACAATAGTATTATTTAAGTACATCTTCTTAAGTCTTTAAACTAATGTCTCAAATAACATGTTTTAAATCTCGCTTAAGATTTAAAACTAAATCAAATGATTGCTCTATTAATTATAAATACAATTATTTTTACTTAATTTAATGAAAATTGATTATATTTATACTA
>JAQGAN010000609.1:0-10063 GCA_034697745.1 Nothrus palustris
TCACCCACACGAGTCATATATCGTTGGATTCAGCTCAACAACCTGAGTAATTTGATACCCCACTTGACCCCCTTTCCTTTTCTTAAAAACCCCACCTCCATCAGCCTAAAACGACCCCTATCTCCAAGTTTTATACATCGTTAGACTCAGTTCATAGAGCTGAGTCATTTGATATTACACTTCACTTCATATCATCTTCATTTCCAGATATACAGATACATGTAGAATAAATTCTTTAAGAGTTTCTAACAGTATTTTATGTTTAAATAATTCATAATGCTCTAATGCACTCTTTGATTCTAGATTTAAATTCTTTAAATTTAAGCCATTTATGTGTTTATATGAAATAATATTAGAATTAAAAATTACATATGGTTTGATGATAGGATATTTTATATATAGAGTTTGTATTTATATAAAGATAAACCTTTGTGTATTTAACTAAGACATAATTAGAGATGGGGGGAAACTGGGTTTAACACACCATTTTTAGGTTTATTGGAATATAGTTCTAAAATATTAAACTGATAAAACCAGCTTTCTAAGGTTCGAATCCAAGCTTATTTAAGGGTTTTAGAGGTGCAAAAAACTATAAATAGATAGCTTTCCTACTGTTCCAAGGATTCGCAGCTCGAAATTTGAGCTGAAAGTTATAAATTGGAGATTTGTTAAAATTTGATTTACCGTTGTATTAAAGAGATTTTCAGAAAATTTGCTAACCAAAATATAAATTACAGTAATATCTCGATAGAGTATATTATATATATCGATAATAATAGATAATAATATACCTCGATAGATAATATATCGCTGGGGACCGTACTCTAGCTTTCACTATAAAGAGGTCAAATTGTATTAGTATCTTATGATTGAGACCAAAGTCCTTATTAACACTAACGAGGATTCACTATAAAGAGGTATCACTGTATTAAATAATTATGAATTAACTAACAATAAAATAAAGTCATTTTTATTTAGGTAAACCATTGCTTAACACAAATTCAATATAATTATAATAAAGTTAATTATAAGTTAATAAATGGGTATAAAGTTTGATATACTTTAATTACTAATTCAAATCTCTTTTAAGAATGTTAGAGTTAAATACAAAAGTATAAAATACAATATTAATTTGTAGTAAATTTTTAATATGTATTAATAACTTGTATAACAAATAATCATTACTACAAAATTTAAAACTAAATAACAATTTTGGATACATATTCATTAAAATTTTAACATTTTTATTGATTTTTTGGGTGTCTTTTCTTTTTTACCTAAATTTTCTGCTTCTAAAATAGTGTCCGGTATTTCCCGGTCTTTAGTTTCGGGTAAATATAAACTAAAAACTGCTGCAATCGCTGAAAGTATAGCATAGAATATCATAACAACAGCCAGACTAGTGTTTGCGGCCTTTAAATTAAAGTAAAATTAATACCATATTATATTTTAAACTTTTAACAATATAAATATGATTTCTAACCAAATTTTTCATAAACGGCGCGCTAATTGATCCAATTCTAGCGACAACTGAAGAAGAGCCTAAACCTGTAGCTCTGACAACAGTTGGAAAGACTTCGGACGAATGCATTGTTAATATAATCCAAGAAGTGGTGACCGCAAACTTGCCTAACAATGCAAATGTCACTTTAAATAAAGTGGTTTGCGATGGTATAACTGCTAAACACGAAACCGTTTGTAATAACATAAATATTATGAATAATTTTCGACGTCCTATAAATCTGAGACCAAATGCTGAGATTAAAGAAGATGGCAGTTCTACCAGACCTGATAGAAAGAATGTTAAGTAAAAATTTCCTCCAAAGTCAGATATATTAAAACTGAATCCATAATAGATTAACGCGTTTACAATCCATGAATACCAGAAAATTAATGTGTATTTTCGTAGATTTGGTGTTTTTAATAAATCTAAAATTGTATAATTTTTCTTTGACTCTTCATTTGATTGAACCTGAATTCAGATAAAGTTAAAAATGTTTTAAAGCATATTTATTTCTTATTTTATTTAATACTTTTTGTAATTTATATATAAGTTCTTAACAACTATTGATTTTCTATTAATCCGTGAATTATATGCAGTCTTATCGAAATCATTAACTCCTTAGGGTTATTGCACATGTTTTAAACACTGAACTCATTGGTAGATTAATTTTTATTAAAAATACCCTAAATTCGCGCATATAGTCCCGGACTATCTATGGAAAAAAGTTTAATTTTCAGAAATATATAGTGTGCGGACAATACATGGGGTGCGGACTATACATAGTTGAAGAATTAAAAATTTTTTGTTCGTAAACGTGGGAAAAATACAACGATAATTCATAGATTAACGTATATTTGAATGAATTTTCCAATTATATTCATTCAAATCCACCGAAATGTTGATCTGAATGAGTTTCAAATAATATTTATCACAATCAATGATATCACAAATCAAATACCGATATATTTTTATTGCGAAAATGAATGCTTTAGTTGCGAGTTATAGAAAGTGTGGACTATGCATGAGGTGCGGACTATACATGTGGAAGGACTATATGCGCGAATTTAGGGTAGATCTCATTCAATAACATAGGAAAAGACTTTTAAAGGGATGAATGAGACAAAAAAGAATTATATATGTCTTATAGTCAACAATTTTAAGTCCGGGCCTTATTTATTCATTGGTTACAAATATTATATTAAATGTTTAAAATAGAGAACCAAAATAATTTCTCAAATAATAAAAATGTTTTCTTTTAAAATATTTATAATACAAACTTTTAATTCACTCTTTAATATTCAAATTTCAATGTAATGACAATTTGTAATCACGAGATGACAGTTATGCTCGAGATTTAGTAGATCTAAACAATTAATTAGTAATACAAATATAAAAAATATGTAAATATACTAGAGGGGTCACCCGATGCTTCGCAACTCAGATTCTCATTACAGGTAACCCGTTGTCTAATATATCACTTGATCTCAACCCCGTATTGGCTCTTTTTTATAATTTCAAAATTTAAAGCTCTTTAATTCTAAACCATTGTTATGAAAAACATTATTAAACAAATAGCAAGAGTTTTAAAAGTTTAAATTTTAAAAAGTTCAGACGTTTTAAAAGTGTTGTTTAAAAAGCATTATTGCGGACGCTATATAAGAGTCAAACGACAACTCTTTAATACAAATATCAATTTCAAAATTTTAAAGCAACGAATTATTCAATAAATTAAAAGTCATCTCAATTTCATCTATTTTTCAGAAGAAAATAAATAGTACTTAAAATATATCGATATTTACATCAATTAAAATGAAATTTTTAATTAGTATAACTTTCGTGTTTATATTGTGCACAACTGTCTCAGCAGATGAAGTGATAAAAATATAAACTTATTATTAAATAATTTCATTGAATTACAACATTTTTCTCTTATTTCAAAAAATAGAAAAACGACAAAGTAGTGCTTAATTGGTTAGAGGCTCATGATTTTCGAGCTTATACGCATCATTAGTTTGGACCTTCTCTATTATTCTTATTTATTTTTTGATTTAAAATTGTTGCAATGATAATAAGATTTAAAAATATATTTAAAAGTATTATAAATCAAAAGCAATTATCAAAATCTTTTTATCGTATTATTAACTGTTTAATGCTAAAAAAATCAAGAAAAATGTCTTTTACTGTCTTCCCAAAATTGAGAGTGACACAACATTTGCACTTTAAGTTTTGGATACGAGAACTGGCCATCTCTCAGTTAAGATCTGAGACCTTTTCATAATGAGACTAGTATTCATCGACAATACTCTAGAGTATAAGGATTATAACAAACACAACAGAAAAGTAAAGATAACTATTTCTCATTTAAACTGATATACAAAATATATTTGACACTAGAACTATACTTTCGATATTTTATTTTCATTCAGACCTAAACTTTTGAATTTTTATTTTTACATTCAGTTTGTATACAAAAACAATTTTCTGTACAGAAGTTATTATTTTTTTTACAAGAACATAATCTTATACATTTTCCCTTACACTCACAATGAGAGTCTGTTTTATTAATAATTAGATTTCGAGCTCTATTTTTACTCTTTGAAACTAAAAAATCTGCATTAGAACAAGTTATTGAATCATAAAATTTAAAATTTTCAGGGATTACCACATATTTAAGAAGATGGTTTACATCATCGAATTTAGTTTTTTTAATGGGCAAAAAGTTATTATAAGCATATTTTAGATTTTGAAAGTCAAATTTATCAACAAAAATATTAGATTTTTAATAAATTGATATTCATATTAAAAGAGTCAGATAAAATTTCAGTTGTCGCGAAAATCCCATTTCTATTAAACCTTATTTTTCTTATGTTTGACAACTGATCGACACTATTGACCAAAAATTTCTCAAAAAAGTTTTTGTAGCCTTAACTGAAACTATGTGTTTCTCATCATTTTTCAAGTCATCAGTTGAAGGATAGTTCACATAATTAACTGAAAATTTTTTATCAGTTTTTCAATGAGTTTAACCCATTCAGAAGGAAAAGGAACCCAACTTTTTTTATTTTTCGCCTATTTTTTTCGATTCTTCCAAAATCTCGATCACAGTCAAGGTATGAATGACCAGGGATTGGATACACGACTATAACTTCTTCCAATTTTTCATTCTTGATTAGACTCATATAAAACATCCAAATATATCGATTTTTATTCTGAGCAAAACAATTGTCACAAAAAATATATAAAGTTTTAATTTCAGAACTCAATTGATATATATAGAAATCCAAAAAAGATATCACTTCATTAGCACCTTTTCCGGCGAAATGTTCAGAATATACAAACATTTCAGCCTTTTCATTAGCCATATTATGAAAATTAAAATTGTAAAGCCATAACTGTCTCATGTAATATTCAGACGAAACTTTTGTTACCGGAATCGGTAAATTCTTTTCGTAATCTAAAGAGATAGCAGCTATTTGTTGATTATTTTTTGCCAAAACTTTTATTTCTCTTTTGATTTGATAAAAAAAGTCGGAATTGATTTGATGTTTCTGTTATTTTACTTTTAAATCTGAAATTTCAAAACTATTTACCAAATTCAAAGTTTTAATTTTAGTATTGAAAAGTTCACATTGAGCACAAATATCAATGCGAGGAAATCCAAATCCTATATTTTGCTTTTTGAAATAATGATGAAAAAAATCATAAGAAATTAAACCTTCATATTCACTGAAGAGCTCGATAAAGTTTTTAAAAAGTTTTGATATATTCAATTCAGAAGAAAGATATTTACGGTTGTGCTCAGTTTTAGGGGAATAATGAGATTCACGAGAAGGTAAATTTGTTATGAAGTCAATTACATCGTCTAATACTTCTTGAGGCAATTTATTCCATTGATTTTCATTTTTTCCTCTGAGGTCTTCACTAATTTCACGATTATTTTGTACTTTTGATACGAGTCTACTTTTTTTGATTTGATGCAATTGAAGAAAAGGATTTTTACACACTTTTTGTCTTTGATTATTGAATTCTACAAAATAATTAAAAGATTGAGATTTTGAATTTTTATTGTCATTTTCTGAGATCTTTTTTCTTTTTATGGCCACTGGAATCACGAGTCCTTTTAAATAATCATTTTCTCGGTTGTGATCTTTACTTAATTTTTTATAATAATTTAAAACTATTTGTTTATCTCTTTCTGTTATTTTCGAGATATGATTTTTTTCACAACACATAATATAATTTATTTCCAAACTATTTTCTAAACTTTTAGATTTTTCTAACTTTTCTCGTTTGAATTTCTTTTGTTAGAAATATTCACTAAGTTTTGTATCCAATTTTTGTTGGATTTATCCGAAAAAGGAATAGTTTTTGTATCATTTGGTGTTAAAATTTGAAGTTTGTTCTTTTGCTCTGTTCAGTGACTTATCTGTTGGAAATTGGTTTTAACCAAACTTAAAGTAAAAGTATTGCAACAGTGAATACGATGAGTCGTTGCAATACATTTTAGATTAAAAAGTATTAAAATGAATACAAAATAAAGTCAAATAGAAGTAAAGATTAAGCACAGTATTAATACATAAGAAAAGTACTTTAAATATAGAGAATAAGGTATTGTTAAAAGTTGTAATTGTCATTTCTGGGCCATTTGGCGGCCTTATGGGTGCCACGGCCCTCGCCGGTGGTTTGCTGTGTCCGTTGTTGCTGTTGCTTAATATTCATTTATATTAATTGGAAAATTATTAAAAGCCAAATAAGTTACAAAATAATGAGTTAATTTCATATAATCTAAAACAATATTTCAATATTGTATTCTTTTATTTTCAAATTAATCAAAAATTCATTAGAATTGAATTAAAATTAAAAATAGTTATTATATTTGAGGACTGACTTCCAGTTCACAAATTATATAATTAGTATCTGTTTTTGGATTATTAATTCATTTACCGAAAGAAATTGGTTTGGACTGAATATATATGCGATAAAAAACATTATAACTCTTAGGCGAACTGCTTTCCCAATTAGTGAATGTAAAATCATTTCCACTCCTCAACCATTTCCACTTTCCTGAAGTATCTTTGCATGCGTTTAACCAAAACCACTCAAACTTTGAATTCAATTGTTTTAAAAATGATTCCAAAATATTCTATTTTTGTTGTGAATTGATTTCAACTAAACTCGCGTTATATTTAATGCATATATCATTCGCTTCGTCCCAATTGACTGCATTTATACATTTCTTTAATGGAAATATAAGTGTTCTTTGTCTTCCATCAGAATCTGTGAATGGATTTGAATAATAAAAATTGGATTTTTTGCAATTACTAATTGTTTTATTCAATAGTTTAATAGTTTTGATCAATAAATCTTCGGTTTCTGAAAGCTTTTTCTTTAAATAACTGACAGTCAGTTCTGGAGTTCTTTGACAAACAGCGATATTCTTTTTGTTGCACTGAATATCAAACCATTTTCCAATCGGAGAACTTTCTCAAATCATTTCAACACATTTGTGATCACATTTATTACACGGACTTCCATTCGCCCAATTAGTCAACTCAACAGATGTCTTATCAATCCATTCAAACGCATTATTGCTATTCTTTAAACCCAACCAAATATTATCGACTATTTTTCGAGTTTAAAAAACATATTTCACAATAAATTCTTGTTCTTCTTTGGAATGAATTGTTATAAGTGTTGAACCACTTTCTGATTGTGAACATAACTCAACTGCTTCTTCATATGTCATTGTTTTCTCTTCATTAACAGTTTTAATGCATTTTTGGTCGTTAATTGTCTCCCAATTTCCACAAATATTTTCAGTTAAAACCAAACATACTTTTAAATAATGAATATTATTATTTCTTATCAAATAATAGACTTCAAAATAACATTTTGTTAATAATTGCAATTAAAAGTTTTATAATTCCTTACCAAATGTTATGATAAGTAAAATAAATAATAACAAATTCATTTTAATTCTCGTATTGTTTAATTAGTTTCAACAATAATTATTTTAAACTTTTTTTAGTAAATATGTATGAATCTATATATTTTATACTAAAATAAATATCAAATCAAATGCGTTTTTTCTCATGAGATAAATACCTGTATATTACAGATAAAGATTTACTATATATATCAGACTTCACTATTGTATATCCGAAATACAATAGTATTTGTCAATCTGAGCTCTGCTCTCCCACATTGTTTTATAAGTAATGGCTGGACTATCATTTTTAAATATGAATATAAATTTAAATAAAATCAGATATAGCAAGAAATTTGTGTTATAAGAAGTTTAACTTTATATAAAATGCTTTATTTGATACAATCAAACAATAATAGCAGAAATAGAAAAATTATTACATTTGTAATATATTTTGTCGTATACATATGTAGTTCTCAAACCTTTTGATTCCAGGGCACACTTTGACCATAAAGAAAATGTGAGGGCACACCAAATTTTTAACATAATAATTAATGTGACTGCTTAGCATTTTTCGGCCTATAGCTCATTAATTTTTGGTTATGTACTACTAAAGGTTGAGCACTAATCTCATTTGATTTTTCAAAAATATACTTTTGCGATATTTATTGACAATTGCAATTCAATGTGAATTCATTCCCAGTACCAAATTGGCTAAAAACCGAAAAATAAATTCTTGAACTTTTCATAATTTAATTAAGAATAAGAATGTTTTGGTCCCACCAGAACTAAAAGCTTGATTATGTCAATTGAATACAATTGAAGCAAATCTCTATAATTTATTAATAATACAATGATTGAAAAATAGCCCTTTAAATATAGATCTGAGTTCTCATCTCGTGTTATATAATATTTAATATATACGTTTTGCTTGAATATTTCTTCTGGAGAGATGGTGTTATAGTATGGAGATACAGTATAAATAGTAACAAAGTTTCCCACTTATAACTGATATATAGACTTATCTGTTGAACACCTACTAAGAAGGGTTCCACGACAACTCATCGATGCGACAATTCATCGCACGACAACTCATCGATGCGACAATTCATCGCACGACAACTCATCGATGCGACAATTCATCGCACGACAACTCCTCGCACGAAATTAAAAGTGTGCGCGAGCCTTTCAACCATCCTTACCTAACTAAAACATGTCTCTATTTGTATTGTAAAAGTTTTCTAATTGTTGGAAGACTCGAGGCGCGGTAGCGCGCACTTTCATTTCGTGCGACAAGTTGTCGTGCTACCACTGAGTAGATATGATTACTCTTTACCTTATTATAAAGTTTTTAAAGTTGACAATTTTCAAGAGCAAAATAATTAATAATTTTAATATGGATGTAACGAGAGATTATCTTGTTTACAGGTATAATGATCTAACCATAAAAGTGGAACTTAACTTTGTCACCGATATATATTAGTTTTAGAAGTATTGTATTGATACAAGGTAATATAACTAATAATATTCAATATTTCATATAATTTTCTCAAATTAGTTATCTTTAGGTTTCTTTAAAATTTAAAAAGTCATTATTTGACAAAAAAATTGTTATTTGTATGTATTTTTGTTTAAATATTTTTCAATATAACACTATTAATTAATGTTTTGCATAAGTTTTCATTATTTAATTTAAGGTCTTATTTATTAAAAACTTTGATACTTAAATAACATATGTACGTAATATTAATTAATTTCAATAAAAGCATATTTCTATTATTATGTTGATTTGTGACAATATAAAGAAGCACTAATCAACTCACTGAAAATCAAATCACCGAAAGTTCAAAAGAAAAGAAAATTCAGAACACCGAGGGGCTACACACCGTATTGACCTAACCTGTCTTACTCACCTCGCAAACTTAATCTTCTATAGACTAATTTAACTAAATGTTTTGATTTTCGGTCTTTTGAACTTCGGTGACTTGATTTTTGGTGAGTTGAACGCGACCGTTATAAAGATGTGATTAATGTTAAATATTATTAAACTATTTTGGACCAGCATTTTTATGTGACTAAAAAATTTGTGGCTTTATGAAGGTCTGACTGTATGTTTGAATTAAGAATAAATTAGTATAGCGCTGAAGCGAATTAATTGAGTTTAAACGTAATGCATAAATTATTAAACGCGAAATGATTTAAATAGACTTTTCGCATTTTATAATATTTAGAGATAAACCTCTATAATTGGTAGACATTCTTATATTAAGTAAACGTAAAATAAATAAAATGGGAAATGACAGAATAGTGTAGTCTTGAATTGACTTTAGTAAAGCACTGTAAACTAATATGCAAAATAAAAAAGGTTATATTTTTCAAAGTAAATAAAATCTGTTATTATTAATATTTTGTATTTTGAAGCCTACTTTTGCGAGAATTAGATAAAGATATAAATAAATAATATATTTTTAAAAACAATATAATTATCTGCAACTCGAAAACAATTTAAAGTTTTCTTAGAAAAAAATTGTAAAACAATATCTAAAACAAATTTACATATGTTCGAATGCAAAGCGAAACGTGAAAAGAATTTATTCAAATATTATACTTTATGAATGGATTAAGCGCGATAA
>JAQGAN010000610.1:0-10059 GCA_034697745.1 Nothrus palustris
TCGAACCCGTTTATAACGAACGAGGATATAACGAATACTCGCTTATAACGAATCAAATCGTATTCACTGATTCCTTAAACTTCTTTAAAATGTGGACACTTATAACGAATCCCGGTTATAACGAACACTTTCGGCTGTACCGACCTGTTCGCTATAAACGGGTTCGACTGTAGTTTATTAAACAAATTTTCTTAAATATTTTTATTGATTTAAATAAGAAAACTTTTAAAACTTTTAAACAGTCAAATGTTTTAATTTAAGAACAAATGTCAATATTAGACGCAAAAACAAAATTAAAATATTATTGAAATTATAATAAATTATTTTTGAAAAAATAGTTTCTCGGAATAGAAAAACTATGAAAATAATGATTAACAAGTTTTTAACATTAAAAATATTTATATTCATAGTTATGTTGGATCGAAACAATTAATAGTTTAGTTAATGATGAAAATATTATTAATGTTTGATTTACAGTAAATGATCATTTACTTAAGCAAAAAACTATGATATGATTTATCGGCGCTTTAAATACATTTTCTAAGAATTATTTACATTAAGTTTATTTGATTGTAAATAGACTTTCGCAAAATAAATGAGTTTAATATAACAATTGATTTAATTTTGAATCAATATCTCTTATTGCAAAATAGTTACCATCAAAGAGTTGAATTCATAACATTTTGATAGTTCGCTAAACACTAATCAAAGCCACACTAAATATAAAGCTTCTTACAAATTGCATATCATTTCAGTACACAAATCAGTCTGTATTCAAAGTTAATGAAGAGTAAAAATAGCACATTTTTGATAATTATTTAAATCAATTTGAGATTTAAGTGACGATTATGAGTGACTAGCAGTACATCACTCGATAAAGACAAATATCGATATATACTCTAATTTTTAACTCAATTAATTGTTCAATCAAAATGATTGAATGAATGGGTGACTTCTGAGACTTGGATGGTCTCAATTGAACATTATTTGCATCTCTTTATAACAAGTGCTGCACATTAGTGTCTCTCTTGTACTATATATTGTCATTCTGTAATTTAATTGTTTTGTATTTAAATATAATTTAGAAAACTATGAAACTTATATACATTCAGTCATTGAACAGATTGATGAAAAAGATAAATATGGAATTTTTTAGATTAAAAATATACAGAATATTGTTATAAAGAAATTATGGCTAATTAAAAGTGAAAAATGTATCATTATTTACAAAAAATGCTCTTTAACTAAACTAAATAACAAAATGAGTCCATTTTAAACTCGTGTTACGTGATTCACATTATTATTGTTTGGCACAAAAACATTATTCAATTCAATGCCATCATTGATAACAACATATCCGTTCGCATTCTTTGTCAAATTTGGTTTAACTTTATTTGCACTTAAATGAGAGAATGCATTCTGTATTACATAACCGTTGCTGTTCTTTTCGAAAATATTGTGTGTCTTTGTGTCCATCGGAGGCGCACAACGGCTTACAGTTTCACTCAATGGTGGTTCACATGAAACACTATTTAAAGTCGAAGACATGTCATCACAAGACGGAGAAATGATTAATGGATTAACAGATGAATCAATGGATAAGTGTTCGTTATCGACTTCAGCTTCAGTTAAACTGTTATTTTGAATTTTTTCACATTCACTGAAATTGGTTGAACTTTTGTGAATTAAGTCGGGCTGAGCTATGATATCAGTTGTGTGTTCGTTATCACCATTAGATGAAGTCGAAGACACTTCTGCATCATAACTGTTTTGAGACCAGTCGTGCTCTAAAGTCTTCTTCACAGGTTTACCTGTCTTTGGCTCACTATTGTTCAAAATACTGTCGAGAGGTATATAATCATTGTTTGGTTTTGTTTGGGGTTTCTTTTCAGGCGAAGTATTTCTTACTTGTGATGAAATACAGTTATTGGGTAAATGTCGTTGACCTTTAACACCATCTTTATAATAAGGACAATTAGGAGAAGCAGTTCGTGTCGAGTTTTTACTTGAATTATAGTTTGAGTCACAAATAATACAATTCATTTTGGGGTCAGAGGTTGGGCTTGAATTTTGAATAATATTAGTCAAACTTTTAGCCATTTCTGGCTTATAAATCTTGTGTAAATTATTCAAAATATTGTCATCTTCTCTGATCGGCAAATCACATATTGATGGCTCGCTATTGGCCAACAATGAATAGATACAAACGTTATGATTGAGTGGAGAGTCGTATAAGGGGTTAATCGTTTCATTTTTTGCCGGCAATACTGTTGATATCTTATTGTTTTTAGAATTCTTAGATTTTCTCTTCCTCTTACTTCTGGTATAACCCGAGTCTTTACCACTACTCGAATCGCTATTACGTGAAGAGATCTCATCCAATATCGGCAATAAAGGCTTTGGACTCACTTTATTTATGGGCTGCGAATCATTGTTATCTTTAGAATTTTGTAGATTCGTATCTATTTCTGCGCCCGAATCAGAAGACATGTGCGCCTCTCCATTATAGGAGTTGGAGGAAACGCTTCCATGCTGTCCGCTATCACTGCTCACCATTCGATCAAAAGCTCCATTTTCATGATTTAATACATTTCTATATATCAAGCCTTCAGTTGATGAAGAGCTGATACCCGAGCCGTGTCTATTCTTAAAGGAATCGTCATCTTCAGCAACATTTAGTACATTGTTTGACATTAGATGAGGACTGCTGTCAGTTCTACGCATATCATCAAACCCGTCCATATGGTCCACATCTACGACAGTGTCGGGTATGAGTTGCGGCGCTTCGAGTCCTTTTGGTAGCTCTATATTGAGGCTATTGTATGCATTGATTTTTTTCTTCATCCAATTCACTAACATATATAAAACCATTACGAATAACATGAGCCCAAGAGTGCCGCCAACTATGATTCCTATAATATAAGCCTCGTTTTCATCAGCCATGAGACATGCGTTCAAATGAGTGCTATCGCTATATTGGCCAACAAATTCTTCGTGTCCTCTTTTATTGACGGCAACAATACTGACAGCATATTGTTGTTCATATGAAGTCGAATCATCTTTATATGAATTACAATCTAATGACAAATAATATTCTTTATGAATACCCGAAACGTTGTAAACAGAAGATTCAGTCTTATTGTCCCTCCAAATAAGTTTCAATAGATAGTAATCAATGGGACCGTTTGGTTGAATAGGTGTTGACCACGAGATTCGCACAGTCGTCGCGTTAATGCTTTCAGTGCGCGGCGGATCCATTCGACTCGGGGCTGACGACAGAGTCGTTATCGAAACATTTGAGAATGGCGAACAGTTCTCTTTACTACCGGTATTACAGGCGCGAACAAGTATTTTATATTCGTTATGACTTGTTAAGTCATTTATTTGATGAGAACAACCGGGAGAACACTTGGAAGCGTTAACTGTCAAAGTTCTGCCATCGTATAGCACTTCATAATAAGCTATTTGACCGTTTGGTTTGAGCGGTGGCTCCCATTTAAGTGCAATCAAATTACTGGTAGTTTCAGTAATCTTGAGATTAGAGGGCGCGCCGTCGGGAGTGTCTTCAAAAGTGGTGGCATACTTAGGATCGCTCTCTTCACTCGAACCGGTGTCTGTCGAAAAGGCTATGACTGTAATCTTGTATTGAGAGAAGGGCTCCAATTGAGTTAATGTGTAACTTTCACCAGTATCGACTGTCACCGAATTTGGTTTTTGTTGATTACAAATTTTCAACGGATAGTTATTTCTAATTTGACAAAATATGATTTTATAGCCCTCGACGACGCGCTTCTGTGCGGGACAGTTCAGTTTCCAAATCACTTTAATACTCGTCGACGATTCCACATCTAACCGAACTTCACTCAATTTGTCGAGTTTGCCATCAATAGGAACTATACATTCAGCCCAAGACATCCCGGATGAAGATTTCAGAGCATTGGCTGAAACTGCGAACTGATAATTAGTTGAGATATCGGGCAGTTCTAAAGCGATGGATGTATTGGTCGTGTGAATCCAATCTATAAGTCCCTCACAAGGGAAAGGTCTGGGCCTTAGATTTTGACACCAAAACACCGTATAATTGAGAATCGGACCGCTTATGGAGTTATCGCGCGGTTGTCCCCATTGAGCTTCATATCTTCCGCCCCCGTATGAAAAGACATCAATGTTTGTTGGCTTATGAGGTATGTTCTCATTTTTATCAACAATTATTTGTGAATAATTATCAGATTTTCCCTGAGAGTTAACGCCATATATTTTAAAAATATAGGCAGAATTGGAGTCCATATGATTGAAAGTATAGGTCGTGTTCTCGCTCTTTATATTAATGGGATTGTGATAAACACTATTAGTCGCTCGGGATATGCGATGAAATTTTTGCGTGTATTCAATAGAATAATGAAAATCATCGGAATTACGATTTTCTATAGGAATTGGTTTCCAAAAGAGAGTTATACTTCTATTTCCTTCAGTGTTTTTCACCGTTTGAAACGACTCAGGAATTAAAACCGGCGCTAAATATGGAACTGAAATAAATAGATAAACAGTTTAGAGATTATCACTTCAATAGATTGTCCTAAAAAGTAAATACCATCTGGTTTTGTCGTCACTAAAATTGATGAAAATGCGCTCCAATATTCATCGGATTTTGATTGAATTGTTTTACATCTTATGCTCACATTATAACTACTAAATGGTATTAAATTAGTTAAAGTATAAGTGGTCTCACGTATACCATCAATAATGATAGGATGATTGTCCACTTCATTAGACTTAAGCAAATTAATTCTAAAATAACGTATTTCATAAATAATACTCTTCAAGACGTCTTCGTCAAACTCTATATACTCGGGTGGTTTCCAACTGACAGTTATGTTATCAGTTGTCACTTCCAAATGCCTTACATTTTTGGGTACATTTGGTTTTATAATACTGTAGTGATCGATGAGAAACAATTGTTCGTTTTTTCCGAACTGATTCTCACCCGTCAGGAGAAGAGCGAACTTGAGGGCAGTGTTTCGATAGGGGGGTTCCGTATCGGTTCTCCACTCACAGCTATTATATGTTGGACTGTAACCGCATTTACGCGTCAAATAATCATACCTACGAAAACAAGTGATTTTATTTCAATTAAATTAATTAATTATTTCAATCATGTGATGGCGGCTCAAAAGTTTAGTTATAATTAAATAATCAAACTTTTACTGTCATAAACTTCTAATTTATCATTAAATATAATGCTTTTATAAACTTCTATTAACAAAATAAACAAATAAGCTATGAAATTAAGAAATCAAAGGTCTCCTTCCCTTCTGTGTTATTTCTAACATTTGATAACATAATCAAAGAAAATATTTGTTGCAAATTATAATATAATACGAAATTTTGAAAATACAATGGTTTCGACATAAAAATGATATTTAATTAATGACATATTGATATAAAGTGACAATTATAGCTTACTTGGTTGATTTGGTGGCATGCATTCGGTCTTCGAGATGATAACTGGTTGCGATTGGATTGTATTGAGGAATCCAAGAACAGTGCAGTTTACGAAAATGCCAACTAATGCATTTGAAGTCTTTTACATTTTGAGGCTTATCTTTAAATAACAAACAATTTATCCAATATTTAGAGCAAATAAAATAAATTTAAGTAAAAATGTATTTGAAAATGAAATGTTGCCAAAAGACTGCTTACATCCGACAGTGACGTGACTCACGCAGACGAGAGGGTTATGATCGAGACCAGAAATGTTAAGTAAACAGTAATACATTCCGTTGTCTTCAACAGAAGCTTGATTAACTCTGAGTTGAGCCACTGTTTCATTTATTATATGAACTTTCTCTTCGGCATAATATTGGTTTTGAAATTTGAATGAAATCATTGATGAATTGACTTCATATACGCTTTTATTGTATTCTATTGTTGTATTAAATATTGTGCAATCAATTGATAATTGCTTTCCAACCAAAAGCTTTGGATCTGGAGTCGAGACTTAAATAAATATTAAGTATAATTATTAAATGATTGCTATATTCAAGTTATTTATAAATTCTTATCAAATAAAGCGATGCATCTCTTTATGCATTTAATACTTGAAAGTAAATCATTTATTAATACATTTTATTATGAATTTCAAGTCCATGAATATGAAGAATTTATAACAATCAACATAAATATTGAGCAAATTTAATGATAAAGTTTTAAGAAATTGGCAATCTTGTTGCTGTCTAACAACTAGGACATCTATTTTTGAGCTTTATTATAGTCATCATATAATTTATGAAACCATTATGTATAGAGTATTGAGAATTGCAGACTATATTTTTATCTATTATATTATAAATTACAAAGAGATATATTAGAAGAACTCAAATTAGTAGACATGAGTGGGTTGAAGAGCATTAATGTTTCATAATATGTATTGTGCATATCATATGCTAAAAATCATTGAATAACATCATAAGTATGACTTCTTTTTAAGTCAAACAATAGAGATGTCTATTTTTCATAATTCAATTAACATAAAGTGTTCATTTGCATGAAATTAATTAATTAATTAATTGTATGAATGAAATGAACACATCCATGAGTTATAAGTTCTGATTAACGTTTTTGATAATTAAATTGTAAAATAATTTAATCTTTTAATATCAAAATTGGATAATTTGCAGGACATGAAAATTCCTGGTATTTAAGGCTATAAATTATTGATAAATAATGTCTTACCTCCGAGATTAGTGGATGAAGTGCCCCAACAAGAAAAAACAGGTATGGCTAACATCCAGATTGATATGAAAGATATTTTGATGACTGTCATAGACAGAAACGCGATAAGGCCGTTGAAATACATTCCTGTATTAGCTAAATAACTCCAAAGTTTATTAATGGCTTCGTTCTTCACATTTTGTGATCATTCTTCTTGAGTTAATTTTTTGACTTCTATTTTATAACAAAAAAGTGAATAAGTATTCTTTGGAAAGAAATATAATGAATCAAATTCAACGCAAAAGCCGTTTCATGAGACAAATGGACACTAAAATACATAAACAAGTAGTGGAAGCGCAACATTTAATTCAATATTTGACATTTACTGGTATAGTAACCACTTTCACAAGAAATGTTATACATTTAAATACTTAAGTCAGTTAAATATTGAGCAAAAGCTATCCGAAAGAGATTAACTATGCATTTAAGACATTCTAAAAAGATCTAACTTTAGGTCAAATTACAGATCGTTTTGAGCCCAGTTTTACTTAATCTGTTATGTAAGACATTCTGACCAATAGTAGAGCAAAAGTAGTTGAGAAATAATCCCAATTCCCAAAGATTAGAGGGGAAAACAAGTAGAATAACAGCATTTACGGCATTTACCTTTTAAACAACTTATAAAGTGAGTTACTTTTGGCACATCTTCTATGATAGCTTTGAAGTCTAATGGAGTGAAGAATGAACAGCAGCCCTAAGTGTAGAAAAATGTAAACTAAAGTCGAATGTATAAACAAATATGTTCTCTCTCTTTCTCTCTCTATATAATCATAAAGTATTCTCAACTCAAATGTTAGTATTAAAGAGATTTTAAACTTTGGAGGGAAAGGGACTGTCAGGAAAATGTTTTCCTGTGTGTTAGCGTTAAGATAACAAAAAACCAAAGCATAACATAGTCAGCATAAAACTCTTGGTCAAAGTTTATGCCACATTTGATTCAAGTACCAAATAATTTAGTGCATTCTTTGCACCACAAATGCAATGCACGAAAGTATCTTCAACTTAATTCAATTTGATTTAATGTTTTTCTTTTGCAAACCCAATGAGCTCTAAAACAATGAGCTCTAAAACAATGCGCTCTAAAACAATGAGCTCTAAAACAAATATCTTTTCTAAATACTGTTTCATTTTAGAAATCTTTCACTTCATAAAAGCTTTTCATAAACTTAAATATCAAATACATTAACGATAACTAAGAGTTAATAAGGAATATAATTGAAGTGCAAATGATATGATAAAAAGTGACAATTGATTAATTAGAGATAATATCGCTCTAAAGTGTGTAGAGGAACACAAGGCAAGCATTTAATGTTTGTACTCATACAGCTTTGACTCTATAGTAACTGTTACCTTATATACGAGTCAAATAGTTAACTAACATTTACTATTATGAGTATATATTAACAATAATTTATCCAAATTTAATATAATACTCATTTGACAATAAATCAACACAAGTCTTATAATTATGTGAATATCATTTGTTGCAAAATTAAAGCACTTTTTATAAGTTTTATGAGAGATGTCTTTTATGTGATTTAAATAAAACATAAAAATAAGAACCAAAATATAATTCCAGATTATATTACTTATCATAATGTCATTAAAACTAACGCATAAATAATAAAATTATAATAAAACCTATACTAAAAGCAGAATCTGAGAGCCTTTTGATTTGTAAGTTATGTTTAATAGAGAATTGGCTTTAAGTTATTATTTTTATCAATAAAGATGTGTTGAATTTTGCTCAACTTTGTTAGCAATTTGTAAAAATGGCTAAAACGGCACTTTCGGTCATTTCATTTCAAGTTTGGTCTGTTTTTTGTATTTGAGAAAAAGGCAATAAATAAAGAGCGAAAAAATATAAATATCTTCACGTCCTTGAAGTCAACTAATGGATTCAATGCATGTTTGCGTGCATTTACTCAACATTAAGCCATATATTCATAGGCTTTCAATCATTGACTGGCACTGCAATCCATTCCTATCTATGATATACACTAATTCACATTCAATTTTCATATTTAACAACAAATGTCATTCAAATATTAATACATAATTAAATCCAATTTATAACATATTATAATTATTCTCTTTTTAAGTAAAAGACTCAGCATTTTATACATTCAAATAAAATATCAATTAATACTATTATTACACTTAAATTATTTGTATTCAAACCAATTGTCATTCAAAATGTGATTCATTTGTCTTGAATTGAAATAATTAATAAAAGTTAAAATGAAATGACATTTCAAACAAACACTTATTAATTATAAAATAATACAAATTTTGTGTAAAACAAAGCAAAAAATCTTAATCTAAAGCTTTTTATACGAAATTTAGTTAAAAACAAAGCAAAACTCACTTTCTATTCATATTATAATTGATTTAGATATAAGACAATAACGAAGACTTACCACTGATTCTTGACTTAAATAATAACTCTTATTAATAAACAAAACAATTATCATATAATAAGATGTAAAGAAATCATATTAATTGTTAATAAATGAATTGTGGATTGAATTGAAGCGAAACAACAAAATTTGGTCGAATGTGTTGAACGCCATATTAGTTGTAAGTTTAGAGTGAAAAGAGATGCGCAAAACATGTCTCCGAAAATCCTATTGAGTTCTCTCCCTTTCTATGACTTATTTTAAACCATTTTTGTGTTTAAAACTTTGCTTCAATAATAAAACTTTTTTCCCTAATGAATAAAACATGAGTTTTATCGACTTTACGAGTTTGTAAACTTACTATTTATTATTTTTCTAACTTTTATTAAGTAAAACCAAACGTCTTTTGAAAGTGCGTATAAAATGTTTTAATCTTAAATATATTTTATAACTTTTTAACTATTTTTGATAACATTTAACTATTTTTGATAACATTTTAGTTAAATAGGATTTGTGTCGATAACGGGAAATACAAAAATTTCACAATTCAGTGATAACTCATCTTCCTGTACAGTATCTCTACTTTTACAATAAATATTTGTTAAAAATTATATTTTTAGCTCTAATTAATCACAATAAATAGTTGTTATACTATATTCATTAACTCAATCAATGAAAGCTATTTATCTCATTAATGATAACTCTGTAAAAGGACCATATGTACCTTTCATTTTTTGGCATTTTTCATGTTTTCATCATTTATTATTAAAGAACTCAAAAAATCTCAATTTGACGTATTTTTTTATTTTTTCGATATCTATTATAGTTTTTGAGTTATGAATTTTTGAAAATTTCGCTTACATTCAAATTTTGAAAAAAAGTCGATTTT
>JAQGAN010000611.1:0-10053 GCA_034697745.1 Nothrus palustris
ATAATGAATGAAAGAGGATTTAAAGGCTTCTTTAGTGGTTTATTGCCTCGAATGATAAGGAGGACACTCGTCGCGTCCATGGCCTGGACTGTTTACGAACAATTAATGAAAAATGTGGGCCTCAAATAATATTCACTAATAATATTGTTATATAAACTATTTTTGTAATCATATCCATTAATTGTTTAAGTTTATGTCTAATATTTTGTTAAACTAAATATAAATCGACTTAAGATCTCAAATACACAATACATAAGATTATTATAAACATTTGAGTAGTCTTATAAAGCGTGCGATAAGTCGAAGACAATTGCTCTCAATTCTTGAAAAGCGTATATTCTTGGGATTTAATTATGTTTATGAAAGTTTAAGCCAAAGATTTAGGAAAAAAATATTGATTGTAATATTCAAATCTTTATAAATCAATTGTTAAGTTTCAAATTTTCAATAAATACATAACATTTTCATCGAAAAAAAGATATTTATTTTTAAAATGATTCACAAATTAGTTGTCATTATCGTCGTCGTCCTCCTGCTCTTCGGATTCCTGGTCTTCATCAGTCTCGAAGGTGTGGTCGGGAATGTCGTAAAGCAAAAGAGTCGCCTTATTTGGGTCTTTAAGAATCAAATACTTGCCTTCTTTCAATTTCATACACGTGTCAATAATACAGCGCAAAACACCCCACGCGTTGTCCATATTTAGGTTCGTCTGATCCGCAAACTCTCGGGGTTTGAATTGTTGAGTCCCCAAAATGGCGTGTTTTGTCGAATCACGAAAATGAACACGGGATACATATCTATTCAAATGTTACATTCATTTAAATAAGTTTCGATTCAAGTTTGTCAATGACATTAACTTGAATGTTAACAATAAATACCCGAATTTGATTTGATCAGAACCGGCCAACAGAGCCTGAACTGTCCATTTCGCGAGTTTGCATGAATTGTTTTTTAGTTCATTTGCTAAAACGGCGCCGCGTTGGACATCAAGTTTTTGCCGCCAATCTATTCCGCCTGAAATCTAAACAGAATTATCAAACTTAAAATGTTTGTTCACATTTCAAAGCAATAGAAGTACTGACTCTGGGGTCCCATTCATTAAGTGCCTTAATATTAACGAATTGTGTTTCTCCATTAGGACCAGTCATGACGGAGTCGTGTTCACAGCGAACCACGAGCTCCACATTGTCTCCTAAATCCCATTTCCTGTAACGATAGGCCACAGAAGCGATCTCTCCCTCTTCGTCTTCCTGCAGAAATGGGTTCTTATTCTCAAATTCATACTTTTCTTCTCCAGTTTTGAGAACTTGTTGTGAAAAGTTATGATTAATAAAAGTGGCCTCCAGTGCGAGATTGCGCGGCCAATTGATGCTATTGGTTCCGTCCTCGTGATAATAGGGCGGTTCGGCAGCCGTTTCGTTGACAGTCAACAAATCGAACTCTGATTCGTCGCGTTTGTCGAAAAACAATTTGTTTCCAACCCTCTGAACGACGATATCCCATGAGATGACAGAACGCGTGGCGCACATCAAAGCCGCTAATATAGCGTCGGTCGCAAACACATTGCCTTCAGTTTTGGACAATTGTCTTATAATTGGGTCATCAGTTGTGGTCACTTTATGGAAGATGCGGTTCACCCTCTGGAGTCTCTTTTCGTTCTTGCACGTGACCCTATCGTACACTTTGTCGTAATATTCAAGTGATCCACACGTGTAGACATCCTTTCCCTCTCCAACCGATGGCAGCGACAGCTTTCCCAGACGTGGGAAATCCATTTCTTCGATGATCTTCCAGGTGGGCCTCACGTCCACTGACGCGTCCCTCTTCTTCTGCTGCTGCTGTCCCTTCTGGTCGTATTTTTGTCGGACCTGTTTCTGCCACTTCCCACGCGCCGAAACGCCTCCTCTGTCACGACCTCTCACACCACGTGATAAGACATGCATTTGCTGTTGATTTCCTTTTTGATGACCTCTTCCTCTCATATGTCGCTAAATATGCATAAAATAGTGGTTCATATATTAGACCAATCAATAAACAAAGAATAATAATTAACAATTGTTAACAATAGATGTAATCAATGGTAAACTACTTGTCCAATGCGAAGCCTTCCCCTCTGCATTTTATTGACGGCACGCGCCGTATCGACCAATTGGTAAGAGCTTTCATCGTCTTCTTGATTATAAGAGTATTGACCGCCGCCTCCGAATTGCGACTGATATTTGTCTGTCATTTAAATGAAAAGTCATTTATTAATTGAATTGTATTAAAAAGTATATTATATTAATAATAGCAAATGGGATGACATACTGGCCAGTCGTTTGTCGGCATATGTGGCACCCGTCCAGTCGGCCACCTATTGGTTCATACAATCAAAGATATCATTCATATTAATGGTAATTCATTTGAAAATACATAACAATAAACAAAAGCGTACTTTTCCGATACGGTCTGATTTGGAGAATGGCTGGTATGGCATGTCTTTGAACTGTTCGGGCACTGAATAAGGACCCCATCCGTTCGCGTTCTCCTGAATTTCTGGAGGAATGAAATGATGCAATTGTACTGACATTACGTACAGTTATTACACAATTACTGAAGTGTTTATATTATATTTATTATAACTAAATATTTAGACAATTAATTTGTTATAAAAGTGAACACGTTTTACAACACAAATGCGCCATAAATGACGACATAAATGATTGACTAATAGTTGACTTTATGGGATATTTATTAAATACACAACTCGTGTTTACCATTTCATACTTTATATTATTATAAAGTTTATAATAAGCAAACCTTTATTCGATATAAGCCTAATATGAATGCATTTAATTATATAATATGATATGATGTGATAACATAAGTTTCCGATGACAAGTTTAACTGACGTACAGGTATTAGTGATCTGAAATAATTAATATGTAACATAAAATGGCACTTCTAAGATCCCCACCAACTTTTGAAACGCTTTAACAGCTTGTTAAAAGTGCTTTTTCACATCCCTTCCCCTCCACTCGCATTACGTAATATTCTTTAGTTAAAGTAAAGCAGAATGTTTTCTATTCAATGTAGAGTTTTGTTGAGTTGTGTTAAGCCATCAGTTCTTAAACAATTTATCAAAACTAGTGATTACTCAATAGTGGTTTTGTTGGCATTCAATTGAATGCGTTTTAGCGATAATTAATTCATATAAGCAATGGTTGAAAGAGTTTTATAGTGAGAAATATATTGATATAAAGTATTAATAGGAATATTAAAAGTACAGATATTAGAAGAGGTTTGGTTAGTTTGGTTGAGGATTGGTTGAGGTTTATGTGACTTAAAGATGTCTTCGGCGAACGGCAAGAACGAGGGGACAGTAGTGCTATTTGACGTGGACGGAACACTTACTAAATCACGACAAGATATCACTCCAGATATGGAACAATTCATGCGAGAGTTGATGACTAAAGTCAAAGTGGGTTTAGTCGGCGGATCCGATTTGGCAAAGATTGCAGAACAGATGGGAGGGTTGGGCGAGAATAAGACACAATCCACTTATGATATAATAAACAAATATAATTACGTATTCGCTGAGAACGGTTTAGTCGCCTATAAAAACGGGTCATTACTTGCGATCGAAAGTATTCTCAATTATATGGGAGAACAAAAGTTGCAGAAGTTTATCAACTATTGTCTCTCATATATGTCTCAATTGGAATTACCCGCAAAGCGCGGAAACTTCATTGAATTTCGAAACGGACTCATCAATGTGTGTCCCGTCGGTAGGAGTTGTAGTCAAAGAGAGAGAGACCAGTTTGCGGCTTATGATCAACAGTACAAAGTGAGACAGACTTTTGTTGACCATTTGAATGACAAGTTCGGCAGTGATTTTGGACTCGTTTACGCAATCGGAGGGCAAATCAGTTTCGACGCATTTCCCAAAGGCTGGGATAAGACTTTCTGTCTTAAGTTCATTCAGGAAGACTTCAACAAAATCTACTTCTTTGGTGATAAGACATTCCCCGGCGGTAATGACTATGAAATCTATACCGACGCCCGAACTATTGGCTATACAGTCGACAGTCCAGAACATACTAAACAAATTGTTAAACAATTATTTTTCTAAAAGTCAATTAATTATACGATTAATTAGTCAATGAATTAATTATACGATTATTAGTCAATGAATTAATATTTGAATAAATGTTTAAAATTGATAACTATTGAAATTTATTTTCTCTTAAAAAACGTTAATATTTGTTGAACACAACTAAAGCCTAAGAAAAGCGTTAAATAATAAGACAAATAATAAGACAATTTAAACGAATGCATCAAAATTATGCAATACATAAATATTAATTATTATTTACATATAAAAAGTCGAGATTTAAGTAAATGAAAACCTTATGAAGAGATGAAAATTTATTTTATAAATAATTTGAGAATTGGAAGGAATATCTGAAGTTCAGATTCTGAACCCTTATATCGGTATTTAAGTGCATTTCATTGTCAGTAATTAACTCGCTTTCCGTGAACGCGAAATCGATACAAACAGGTGTACTCTTCGTGTCCATGATTTGAAAGTATCACTAATTCAATGAACTGAAAAGGCCTCGGATTTGGATCCTGAACGAGAAAATGTTGCATCGGTATATCGTTGTCTTCATATATATAATTGCCTAACAGATGTCCACTCGTATCACTTTCATCGTCGAGACCGCGGACTTGAAATTCTTTTGGCGCAGAATTGATATTACCGTCTCTGGAGATCTGTTTAGGAATGTGTTCATAAGAGAAAGCCGTGGGAACTATCATTTGTGATAACTTCATCACAAGATAGCCTTGCGATCCCCTAAAAGCCCAACACTCTCCTGGACTTATAGTTGGCTGAATGACAGCGCGCGGCGATATTGAAGAGCTCCACACCGGCATTCCGAAGATCTTATACTGAACTCCGTACGGATCAAATGTTTCTGAACATCGAGTATTGATAACAGTTCCGCCTTTAATCAAAAGCATATATTAAACAATTACTCACTTTGAATAAACTTAACGTTTGTGTGAGTTTTAAATACCTGCCGGTTCTAAAGCGAAATCTGGTTGACCTGTTTTGTCGGCGTCATAGATGGCCAGCGCTTGATATATGAGAGACTTTACTTCATCTATTGATATACTATTGGAGGAAAAAGCACTGAACTTCTCCTCTTTTGATTGCTGTTCAACTCTTTCTATAATTTGCATGAGTTTTTGCTCAATATTTGCTTTCAATACTTGATTGGTTTCACTCAATTCAGATTTGATAAATAGTTTCAGTTCTTTTGCAGCTTCTGATGGAGTCAGAGATTGTTTTTCATTTTCATTCAACATTAAAGACATAAATGCAGCCAAACGTGAATCAATTATGGCTAACATTTCATTGGTTTCATTTTTACAACAATTTTTCATAACATTTATTATAAAGTCTTCAATATTATCAACTTTTTTATTCAAATTACTATATCTTTCATTGCCATCAAATTGATTGCTGTTTAACACATTATATGATTTTTTCAAGTCATTTATATCATCTTTAATGAGTTTAAGCTCTTTTACTAATTGATTGATAGCATAATTAGATGAATCACTTGTCAGTCCTTCTAAAGTGTTATCTGACGGTTGACTAGAAAAGCATCGGTTCATCAAATAGTATGCGACGAATGCACTCAAACAGAGTAACAAAAGCCATAAAAACCGAATCACTGGATATTTTTTGCTAACTCTATTCACTTTGTTTGGCGCCATAGAGTCTATCAGTTTTGAGGTATGATTTATGGTTGTCCTGAAAATGTTAGTCACTCGTCGAACAATAGTTATATCCACTTCTTCTTCCTCTTCCTCTTCCTCTTCATGTGAATCAATGATCTGTTGTTTATATTTTGCAAAACCATTGATACCGTTTTGTTCTAAACAATTGAGTTTCTGTGCATTTATTGAATTATTGAGAATATAGTCTTCGTCTTCACTGAATTCTGTTTTATTACCAAAACATTCATTGAATACTTTTTTCATTCATTTAATAATAATAATAATAATAATATAAATAAATACCGATTTCGTTGACAAGTCCTTTACCAGAGTATGGAATCACGATTTCCGTTGACTTATGCGATGACCTCTTCTTAACCCTTTTATGGGTTTCACACTTGGCTTCTAATTGTCATAATATTTAACATATTTTATAATAATTGACAAATCATTTAAATATATTGAATAAATACCGCATTGGTTTGGAGACAAACAACTGCTTCGAGTGAACATTGCATTCGCTTTTGGTTTCTTTTTTCTTAATAAACAATTATTTATAAAATATTTCGATTATTATTAATAATAATTTTCATTCAAATATCAATTAATATCAAATCAAATGTAAAGACTCTTTTTAATGACGATAACTATTATTAATTAATTGTAAAATTAATCGTTTAATAATAATTGAAATGAACTTATTTTTAAAAAAGCGATACATTTAATGACAAATAAGACAAATCTCTCAAATTATGTTTATTTCTGAAAACTTAATCGAAAGCTTATGTTTTTAGTCTTTTTATAATTTTAACGGAATATCAAAATACGTAAATATAAACACTATATCAATAAATAATGTGTAATAAATATATCTATTCATATAGTATCCTATAATTGAAGTTTTTATATTGTTATTAAACGTAATGTATTAACAAAGTGCTCGTCAATAGAGTGGAGACAGAGCTGACCCTACAGTTGATCCCACCGTTGATCCCACCGTTAACCCCACCCCGTCATGCATTTGCAATACAATTATTGGCAGTTTATATGAGACGTCATTTACGTGTGAAAAACATATTGTATTCAAAGAGAGTGCATGTGATTCAACAGCAAATAAACTTCCTTTTCCGTTCTTTAATAGCTAGCATTGATGGCAACGTAAGTGTTGTTAATTACAAATTAATATATAATTAATGTTTAATTCAATTATATCTAAACAGAAACGCAAAAGAAAGTGTTCCTACAGTTCAGGTGTTTGGCCGTAAAAAGACGGCGACGGCTGTGGCCTATTGTAAGCGCGGCAATGGTTTGATTAAAGTGAACGGTCGACCACTCGATAATATTGAACCTCAAGTTCTCAAATACAAACTTTTGGAACCGATTCTACTATTAGGTCAAGAAAGGTATGCATTGGTTGATTAGTCTATTAGTCTATTATAGATTTGTTAACTATTAATTGTAATTAAATGACAGGTTTTCAGGCGTTGACATTCGAGTGCGAGTGAAAGGTGGCGGACATGTGGCGCAGATCTATGCCATACGTCAGGCCATCTCTAAAGCATTGGTCGCTTATTACCAGAAATACATAGACGAGGCCTCGAAGAAGGAAATCAAAGATATTCTCATTCAATACGACCGAACTCTTCTGGTGTCAGACCCTCGTCGTTGCGAACCCAAGAAGTTTGGCGGTCCGGGCGCTCGGGCCAGGTATCAAAAGTCATACCGTTGAGTGCATTGCATATTGATTTGCTTTATTTGAATTTGTATTGATTGCGAATTGATATTCATATTAAATGTAATTCTTATTAATTGGAACTCAATTTGTCCATTATTTGACACTTCTATCCATATATTCTCATTATTGTCAATATTATTAGTTCTATTGCATTAGTAAAAGGTTTGACAGTCTTGTCATTAATGATAGTCATCAACAGTCTGTTGGCCTTTTGATAGTCTTATTCTTAAGTCCTAATCAAGTGATCCAACATTTTATGCAAATCTCAACATTTATAAAATCGAGTTTTTTAAAAAAATTCAATTTATGGTTTGTTATAAAGAAGTGAATGATTGTGTGATTGGTTTACATGAATTTGTTATCGCTTAGAATCTGATTCATTGATGATTAGGTATTTGTAAATGAAATAATTTGATGGTATAATGATTTAGACTTTAATGAGCAAAACCAGATCCTCATGAGTTGTGATTTATTTATTGATAAAATTTTTAAAGAAAATGTAATGAAAAAAATGAATTTTATGACAACTTATAAAAGAGAAATTGATTGGTAAATACCTCGTAGGAGTGAGTCGTCCAAACTCTAAACCCGGGCCAGCGATACAACTCGACTGACAAGAACTTCTTAATTTTCTAACAGATGAAACATTGACGTCTCGACAGTTAATATGGTTATCGATAATGGAGAAGATGTGCATTTTATAGCTCTAGTTTTATATTAAGTTTATATGTAATGAATAGACTTGAAAGATATGGTAAAAATCATAACTACGCAAAAATTTTTAAATAATTGTGTCACACTTTAAAAATGAGTAGCATATTAGGCATTAAGATCAACGCCAACGTAAATATTGACTTTATTTTATTATTTGTAAACGTATTTGTATTACTACAAGAATTTGATTACTCAATCCTACGCAAAGCGAGTAATAGTTGTGATGAATTTTTTTTTACTAACTTTTAATATTAAATAATTAACACTTAAGCACTCATATCAAGAGATTGACAGATTTTGAGAATCTCATACAATAATCTGCACGACATTTGTTTATGCAATGTTATAAATAGTGTTCAACAGTATTGTATCGAGTATTTAAAAACATGAGTCATGCCTCATATCTATCAATTGGAAGTAATAACGGGATTCAATTCATGCATAGATACTATAAATATAATAAAAACTTTCATCAGATGAGTTTCATCCCATAGGTTGTAACTTACCTTTTAATAGGTAAAGGCGTTGTTAGGGAACTGAATTGTGCTTTAACATCATATTTCATGTAGAGATCGTCTACTGCGGTCTACAATTTGCAGACCAGTTATTGTTGCAGAATATGTCTATTGAAGCATAACCTTATGCTTTATCGTTCAATGTTATGCGTAGTTGTAACTTATGTGTACTGTACAGACTCTCAATTTCAGACCAATGCAACTATAAAAGTATTGCATTATTTGACTCTTGTAAGCATGCGATTCATCTGTTTAGTATTGAAAGTCACGTTTATTGATTTCATTATACATCACAACTATGAAGTTTTTTTAAATCTCTGAGAATATTTTTAATGTAAAAATCTCTCTTTTATAAAAATATTCACTTTAAAAAATAATTATCTATCATAAATATGTCACCCCTGCCCCACCCCACTGGGAATTTTAATGCCTTTAATGCCTCAGCTACAATTTGTAATACAGTTATAATTAATTTATGATACCTAAAGTTCATAAAGCATTAATTTTAATATTTTATTTATTTTTATACTTATTGTTGCGAAACTCAGGATGTTTTTAAAAAAGAATACGAGTTTTTTTCAACCACTCAATATTTGTTTCGTTGTTTTATGTCTGCAGTGCTGTCATGCGATCCATTTGGACACTATTTGCAATACATCTTTAATATTACGCCTATGAAAATGAACATACTATCAAATAACTTATATGGGATATACCACCCCCACACTTTTGCTGAGGTCCTTGGACAGTACTGTCTATCTATAATATCGTAGAATGAATTTTTGTCGATAAAACTTTCTATAAAATTCAAGATAATTCAAAAATAATTCTAAAGACATTAAACTTGGTTTCACTTAAAATGGAAACTTTTTTGATTTCTATTCTGATTCGAGCCCTTAATCCTTGAAAAAAGGTTTAAATGAATATTTGATGTAAACTATAATTAAACATTTTTACAAGTGATAAAAAATAACAAATTATTTGATAAATCTTTTGCACTCAATCTTCCATATAATGCATAGCTGAGCTTCAAAACTGAAAAAAAGTTATAAAGAAATATACTTTTATTGCTTGTGATAGTATATTACAGTAATTTAATGACTATAGTATTTGATAATAATCTGATAATAATTAGATCAAAATATAGTGTAATTTTTAATAGTGATTTATTACTAGAGACAAGATTTTTCAAATTCTTAGCACTCTTAGTCAAATTGATATCATTGATGATAAAGAGTTTCTGTATATTAAAAAAAAGAACTTGGGCGAAAATATATTATTTTTGTCCTAACACCGATTTGAGTGAAATTCGGTAGACAT
>JAQGAN010000612.1:0-10051 GCA_034697745.1 Nothrus palustris
ATTGAAAAATACTGTATGAAAATAGGTTAAACATTAATTATTAATAGTTTTATATAAAAAATACTTCAATATTTCTATTATATGAAAACTATGAAAAGTTTTAAGTCTCTATGTAATTGAGGACTGACTGAACTGATAGTACTTTAGGTGATAATATTTGAAGACTGCAATCTAGCAGTAACTTACAGGTACAATCACAAGTACTTGCAATTGATTATTCGAGTAAATTACATGATGTCTTCAAACTAAAAAATTATTAAGAAAATCTAAAATTAATTTATAATTTATCATTGAATATACACGCTTCACCTTTAACGTATTATATTTATACTTTTAAATAATTTGAAAAGCTATTTATTTAACCATAAATTGTATGCCAAATATTCTTGAAATGTCGTAAAACCTATTGTCGCACATTATTGACCAATAATTTGAGCTAATATTAAGCTATGAATAATGCATAGAAGGTGTGCCCGTAGACACTATTTGTAAGTGTGGAAGTTCTTCAAATAACTCAATAAAAGTAAATGGTAACTTTTATCCTATTTTGAAATCTTGGAGTATTTGCATTTATATCGTAATATACAGTATGTGTTCTGAAAATTTAAAGTTCAGTTTTGCGTAAAATCTTATCGGACTTCCAATTTGCAACGGATGTAGAAAATTGTTATATACTCTAATTTATTCTGTCAATTGATTGAAATTTTTTAAAAAAACAGATTGAAGTTGTATTTTGTGAAATTGCAATTTGAAAATAGCATATGTTATTTGAATTACAATTCCGATTTCAATTTTTAACGTTCAAGTTCTCTGATTTAAAGTAAATGTTATCTCATTTATTAGCCATCATTTCGGGGAAAAGCACTAAAGACGAAAAGAGTCAAATTTGATTTAAATAACAAGAATGGTTTCACATTGCTTATTGTTTTAACTGTTAACTAATGATAAAAATGATTAAATATTATATAAATTCATGACTTGAAAGCATACTTCCATATCAATAAAATCTCGACGAAATAAATAAAATATTTAACGTAATGATAAGGCTCTATAATAACTATCAAATATTAATGATATCAACAATAAGATAACTTTTATAACTCAAATTTGATTAAGTTATAATTTTGATTAAGTGATTTTTGATGATTATAAAAGTTTTCTGTAGTAATACATGTAGAATAGTATTTAGGGTATAAGGCATTGTTGGGGATTTATCTTAGGTTTGTTATAATAAGGGCTACACTTCGTTACATCTAATTTCATGGTATCTAATTTAAAGACAACTAACTCCTGTTTTATGATCAATGAGTCCCTTATTTCTGAAATAAAAACTATATCTTTGATCCGTTCAAATTTAATGGCTTTTGTATTGTAAAACAAAATCCTCAAATGCTTTGTCGCTAAAAATGCCTTAACTTTTAAAAGAGCTGTTTTTGCATTCCTTTACTACATCAGGAATTGAATTTATTATTTTTTTATACAGCCGTTCACTCAACAAATTGTTGAGAATGTGAGAGAACGTGCTTAACAAGGTTTAACAACTATGAACTTTTGTTCACTTCGAATGTATAGTTCGGGCAGAATTTTTTTTTTGTTTTTTTAATATGTCAGATGCAGGGAACGAACCCACAACCTGTGCGGCTCATGTATGGCTCATATGGGGCTCATGTGTGGCTCACGGGAGAAACTCTACCTATGGTACCACATATGAGCCACACTGTCCACCAATGACCCACCACTGCAATGAGAAGGAAGAATACAAAAATTAATGTTTTGTAAATGCTGTGTATAAAAATTATATGTATGCAACTTGAAAGAATTATCGCCCATAGCAACGCGCTATTACCTGCTTCTATATATTTCTTATGTATATACGGTAATAGTAGCGTTTATGATCACCTATGCTATTATATATACACTTTGTGTAATCCAATATAATCTATTTGATTGGTTAAATTGTATAAAGAAGAATAATCAATAGTGATCAAAATTTAAATAATAAATCTATATATATCAATAAATCACACAAATATAGTAGAACTCATAAATTCTATTTTTAAAAATTACAGTTCTATTAGATTTATTCAAATGTTTAATATATATTCGTATAGTGAGTGGATTTATAAAATTTCCTCAACTGTAATATCAAATCTGAAATATTTGCTTGTAAAGGGGTTACTATTAAATCATGTAAGTTATGTATTTATTAACTTAATGTTGTCACTTACGTATTGGATACGTTAAAGATGCTCTAGAAAATGATAAATATGCGGCTAAATATGCTGTATAAGTAGATATCATAATAATAGTAAAGAAATACCACATTGTTGCGATAGTACGTGTAGACAATGCTCTGAATTTTTTAAAAATAAAAGTGATACTTAAGTTATTTCATTCTGTATATGCAATAAGGAATATAATTATAGATAAATTCTTAAATTCGTAATAACATGACAGGGAAATTAAAACACTAAGAGCTCAAAGAATACAAGTACAGTGATACCTCGTTATAATGAATCCTCGTTAGTGTTAATATGGATTTTGGTCCTAATCACAAGAAACTAATACAATTTTACCTCTTTATAGTGAAACCTCGTTATAGTGAACATTTGAGTTCAGTCCCCAGCGATTCACTCTATCGAGGTATTACTGTATAATCAAATAATATGGTATATTTTGTATTCTAGAAATTCTTCTTCTATTTCAGATTCAGTACTTTTAGTAAAAAAGAATTGAATTTCAACTATAAAAATCACATCAAATAAGATTCAAGAATTACAAATACAGTAATACCTCGATAGAGTGAATCGCTTGGGACCGAACACTAGTGTTCACTATAACGAATTTTCACTATAAAGAGGCTCACTATAACGAGGTGTCACTGTAATAAAAAAGTCCAGAAATTATGCGGTATATTAAAATTGATTGAAAAAGTTGCATACTTGGGCTCTAAAGCTGATCCCTGTCTCATCATAGTTCCCATTGTGAATGTAAAACTATTAATTAAACTGAAATTATTTTCGAGTACATTATCTTTTTGACGACACGGGTGTGTAGAATGCCATTCGTAAGGTGTCAATCGACCGACAATGAATAAAATTATGCTAACGCTTATATAAGCATATATAATATATAGCCCACCAATATTCTAAAATTAAACATGCACAAACAATATTTGTAAAAACTTTAACATTGCTGAGTTCGTATATAAATAATATTTATTATGAAAATAATTATTAAAAAGTTCTTTAAATTAAGCAATGTTTATATTTATTTAGAGTGAGTATAGTATACCTCTGCAAAGTGTGAGTGTTTGTAGGTCTTAAAAGGCCATAAAAAGTCGAATATTGAGGTCGATTTTGCGGTTGGCTTTATATACAAAATACTGATTCCTGAGTGCATAAAAGGATGAGTAAAGTCAACCGCCTCTTCACGCTTTGAAGTTATTGTCAGATCAGCGATTGCCATATCTGCTTCTCCGCGAATTAATTCACCTGAAATTTTGTTAAAACATATCATTTTAGTCTTTAATACGCATTATTTAATTCAAGTTTTTATTATAACTATTTTTTTTATAAAAAGCGTAATATTTATAAATTTAATTCTACATTTGTATTATGCTTGTAATGCTTTATTAAAAGTTCATTAAATTTGAAATTGCTATCCTGTCATATACAAAACTAGCTTGCAACCTGTTCAAAATTGAACGGATAAAGTGGCCAATGACCACTTTGGGAAGATCTCTACTTATTTATCACTCATATAGTGCCAACAGAGTCAAGTGGAAAGGATAGTTTTGTCAGAAGCATTTTTCAAACTGAGTTATATGTGAATGAACCCTAACTTATATTCAAAAATTTTCATATCAGAAACAAGTTTATTAAAAACTAAATTGTTGGCAATTTATTTCAGAAAAAATAATAAATTTAAGTGAATAGCTACCAATCATGCCATTCCATTCTCCTCTATCATTTTTGATACCATAAGCGCCATCCTTTACTAATTGGAATTCATATTTAAATCCAATCAATTTTGACAGTTCTTCAATTAGGTCTACAGCAAAGCCTTCAAACCGATCATTACCAATTAGATCATTACTCGTAGATACTTTTAACATAGTATAAGGTTCATTAATAGTTGTAGTAACGATTAGCGAGACATCTTTCATCCAAATGTTAGAGTGCTGCATCCATAAACTTCTTAGATTGAGCCGAGTTCTATGTTCTTCTGTTGTGTAAGACCAATGTCCAATCTATTTTATTTTCATAAACTATGATAGTTAAAGCTCTATAGATAATAATACAATGCAAATAGAACGTCTGTCATTGCTGTCTTCAAATACTAACATCTAAGTATAACATTAAATCAATTTCTATCATTAGTCAACATAACTTGAAAAATATTTTAAAATTAATCGAAACAATCAATTGAAATTTAATTTATATGAAGTAAGAGGCCAAACATAGGTCAGTACATGAAGGATTTAATCTTGTTAATCTAGATGTTTCAAATATTACGTTTTATACAAATTTATAAAATTGAACTAAGTAAAAATAATTAATAGGGTACAGATGACAAATGGATAGTTTCAGATAATATGTAATAAAATTTGAAAATTAATAGAAAGAGTACAATATTTGTGTTAATAATATGAAAAATAATTTTCTATCCACAACAAAAAAAATTGAGAAAATTTGTTTTGGTATTTAAACTAACCTTATCCAGTCCGTCAGCAGACATGGTCATCACATCAAGAAGAAATTTTGAACGTAATCCTAATTCATCAAATCCAATGAGTCCTGATATACCATGAAATGATATCTATTTAAAAATAATTAATATTTTTTTGATAATTTTTAATACATATTGAATTAGTTGATAGATAAAATTTATGTAATTTATTCTACTGGTCTTATATAATTCATCAATGAAATCCCATAAAGCCATGGATTTCCGCTTTCACAAGAAATTGGTTGAATATCATCCATAGCCTGGCTTTTATCTAAATCATGTATAGCAGTGGCCAACAGTTTGACGCTGTCATAGATTAATGCAGATTCTGTCTGATAATTAAAATAACTACAGTTATAGCTTTTATTAATTCGATATGTCTTTTATGAATTACCAGAATATGATTGGGTTGGGTCACATTATATTTTCCTATTTTATAAGCTAGAAGTGGCCAATCAGTCATTAAACTTTGTATTTCACGACTAGATTTATCTATTAAATGAAGTGATGTTATGTTTGCTTTACTAAACTTGAAGTCTACCAAATCGATAGTATGCAAGTCCTATAATTATTTTAAAAAATATACTTTCAAAATGTAAGAAATATAATGTTATAGAATTTTATACATATTTTCTCCATTGTATATTCTTTATGCTTAATAATATTTAAATTAAAACTAATTATTTAGCATTTAAATTATAATAATCATTGTATATGTCAATTAATAAAAATACGTATATTCAAAATTTTTGCAAAATTAGATTCTATTCTAATTATTTTACGTTAAAAATCTTAAGTAAAAATTCATAGACAATAATTTGGGTAGAATTGGGTTTATTGGGAAATTGATCAAAAACATAAAAATTAACTTATAGAGAATAAAGAAGCTTATTTTAATTGCTATTATGTGATGGGCACTCATTAATAAACTCACCAAAGTTGTAACAAGGTAACTATGACATTTAGTCATCATTCCAACCTGTTGAGCCTAAGATAATAAACATTTAGATAATTTTGAATGTCAATTATTTAGTTTATTTGAGTTAAATTTTCAAGCTTTGATATGCAATATTAAAATAAGATACTTACATGTCTTAGGACTTGAAGCATGTTTCCTCGTTTAACATCTAATATAATGTTAACAATATTTGATTTGTCAATTTCTAAAAATGTGTCCCTATATGGCCTGCCGGGAGTGAACTCAAACAATTGAATTTGCCATTCATTATATTGAGCTTCTTTGATGAAGTCTTGAGCATGTATTATACCTATTTACAGTATTAGATTATAACTATTATTTAAATACTTATTTGAGTTAATCTAAAAAAATTCAACATATGAATATATTAATAAAGGTCGTTTTATCTATTGACTAAAAAACAACCACTTTAATAAAGCTACTGAATAAGTTGTTTTATAAACTGCTTTATATTGTATTATTAATGCCGTAGCCAGGATTTTATGCTTAAGAGGTGAGCTAAAATACCAAAATTTCCTTTTTATTAGATTTTTTTCAATACAACTATTGTATTAACTTTTTTTTAATACAAACAGACCTACATTTAAAATATGAAAATAATTTGGTGGAGCTATAGTGCCCTAAATTAATAAATTCTGAACGAATTAATAATACCTTCATTACTTTCATAAGCGATAGCGAATGTTTTCCAATTCCAAGCGTTCACTAAATCAATGTATGCTTTGAATAAAAGAGATGTTTTAGGATATAAGTTGATTGAGAAATCGTCTCTATGTAAGTGAAAATCTAATTGTGTTTTCACATGTGGTATTTCTAATGCATCGCATATTGACTGAGTATGAGTTGATGTCGGGCCCATATTTATGGGACCAAATATTGCCACAACTCCGCTTCGAAGGAGAGAGCAAACTGAAATAATGTATTGTTGTAATTATTAAATTAGAAAGCTTCTACTTTTATACTGTTTATATACAATGCTTGCATACAAAGTTATATACAGTATAATTCTAAAACAAAACTAAGAAGCAACTTGGGATGGGCTTGGTTGTCTGGTAAGCAAATTTATTACTTCCCTCGTAAACTAACCTTTTTTATTGGCATGAAAGCTATCGAGATCTTCAATTGTCTCGACTAAAGCCATTAATGTGGCTCGAGGGCGTATTGATCTGCTATTGATTTCAGTATTAATTCTTTCGATCGCAAATCGAAATATCAATTCTTGTTCTTTTTGATCTTCAGTGAAAAGTCCTCCTTAAGAGACAAACCGTAGATAAGATATTTATAAGAATTTACATAATTAAACATAAACGGAATATTTATTATGTTATATCTAATTTTTGTTATAGTGCTATATTGAATATATTGAAAAAAACAATTTATTGTTGTTTTATTCTATTTAGAGAAATAAACTAATTTATATATATAGGCTAACTATGGCAATGTCTAACTATGAATATAATAAGTTAAACATCCAAAATTTAAATTAATATACAATGAATCTTTTGATAAATATAAGAAGCTATGAATAGCCATGTTATTAAGATTTCATTTTATCATATAAAAGGTCTAAATGTTTTTATCATCACTAAAGGAATTTAATCGCTTAAGTTAATGTTTATATAATTTATATTATTCATTAAGAAATTTACAAATTCTTTAAGAATTACTTAACCCTTAACTACTGCGCATGTATTAACTTTATATTTAATTAAAAATGTTTATACAACTAAAATAGTATATTAATTCAATAAAATAATCTAATAAGATATTTTAATAGTATGTGGACCATAAAGTGACTTTTTAGCACTCCATTTAATAATAATCCTCACCTATTTTGATGATATTTGGCGATGCATTCGATGCGTTTGGAAGTAAAAGATGAGATAATAGTATAAATGCGCAGATGCACATAGAGTGACTGATGAACGACATTGTATTATTAAATGAACACAAGTTTATGTTAACAGTTAAATCTTGACAAGAGGATAAAATGAGATTGTTGTATTAGTAGTATATTTAATATTTTACATTAACTTAATTATCATAAATAATAGATTTTAGATGAATGAAATATGCTTGCAATTTATGAACAGCTACTTTTCATCTATCTTTAAATCATATTTTGAAATGATGTTAGCTCTTTCCTCACACTTGGCCTTGAAATTCTGTTATTCTATTGAATTTAATAATATACTGTATATGCTATATAAATAAATCAATATATAAGCTTTTGGTCGGTAAAACGCAAGCTCTGCATTTTATTTTGTAAACAAAATGTTATAAACTCAATGTTTTCTTATTTATTTATTTTGTAAATCAACAGAAACTCTAATCAAAACTTTATGAAATTAGACAGCATTTCTACGTTAACACTTATTATTTGCAAATTGCTAAGCAAATTTAATCTCTTTTTTATTTTTCGACCCCATTGGGCGGGCCGGGCTAACTTGTAATTTTATAGCTTGGGACCCTTGGAATTTTGGGCCAGATTTTCATACCTAAGATTTATATTGAAAGCGCTTTGAATATTAGTTAAATTTTATATTAATTATTAATATTGTCAAAATCAACTAGTTTGTTTTGGCGATAAACTCATTATTCCTTCATTGAAATATATATTCAATTTTATTCTATTGATACTAACATTTTATGAATCAAACTCGATATCTGTAATGAAATACAATAAAAGAAGTTATCACGACATAGGCCCTTATAACTTCGAGCCAATCATATGTCTAATATAATGAATAATAAATTTAACTCAATTTGAATACCATTTCCTAATTTTTTAAAAACATCTTTTAATAATGAGCGAAATATTAATCGGGAAAATATGCTAGTATTACTTTATAGCCATAAAAGCTAATATTTATTATACAACTAATAAACTATTATTTTCATAGTAAATACTAGGGGGACCTCCCGTCGCTTAGAATTTGTTAAATGTGTTTAACCTTATATTCCTTAATCCCGTATTAACTCTTTATAATTTCAAAATTTAAATATATGTTATACGCAGTCACACACACACGGACATAATTTTTTAAAATATGAGCACATTCACTATTGAGCTTTTGGTTTCACGACAGAGAAATAACTGGAAAATAGTTGCAGAAATAATATGTGATTTAAGAAGAGATTCAATAAGAAAGCGCCCACAAAAACTCGCAGGACATGGAAAAAATAAGTCTCTGCTCACAAAATAATGGCATACATAATACAGTATACTGTAGCTGCATTAGTATTAGTATACATTGTTATGACAATTGGTTGCATATTATAAGCTTCGAAATGTTTATAATATTTTAAAATGTTCGTAAGACATAATTATTTGACTATAACTAGAAGGGCCACCCGTTGCTTCGCAACTCAGAGTTTCATTACAGGTGTTTAACCCGTTGTCTAATATATTCCTTAATCTCAAATCTCGTAACCCGTATTAACTCTTAATTATAAATTCAAAATTTAAAGCTCTTTAATTCTAAGCCATTGTTGTCATTGTTGTTAAAAACATTGATGAAAAATTGCTGTAGTTTTAAAAGTTTTAAATTTTAAATGTTTTATAATTTTAATGTACTGTATTGTTGAAAAAAGTATTATGCGTACAGATATACAGATAGACATCATTATTTTAAATTTTGTGCTTAATTAATTAGTGTTAAAAAAATTAAAATCTATTTAAAAATATTGGTATACAAACTAAAAGTAAGATAATTCAATTTATTATTGATTTCATTACTCACTCTATATTTTAATTGATTGAATGATTATATATCTTATACATAAAATACACAAATGACTTGATATCTGAATTACGATACTCTCATTGCATTTCATCTTCTGATTCAGTGTCTTCATAAATTTGTTCCAAACCCGATCCGAGTGTATTAACACTTTCAGAAACATCTGCAATCCTTTGAGGTCTAAATGAGGTACTACTGGAAGCTCTTTGTCGACAACGATCTCGAATAGCGCCAACAGCTCTTCGATCTTCTTCTAAAATATTACAATTGGAGGGCAGCGTAACCATTCTTGGCTGACTGTCCTTATCCCATTTCCTGCCTTCCCACAACTTATCCCCTAACTGTTGTTCTTCAGGATTCAGATCTCTAACAACGGTTTGTCTCTCTCTAACAAAACTTGCCGTTGTGTAAAATATATGACCTCTTATATTGGTTTGTTAGCATTTTCTGGTTGTTTTTTATCCCTTTCAGAAATGTATATCAAATATAAGAGATAAGAAGGAAGCTTTATTTTCCTTGACTGTACAGAGGCGGCATAAATACCATGTTTGAACTTTTAATAATGTCTTTGATAAGACTTATTATTTATGATAAAGTA
>JAQGAN010000613.1:0-10046 GCA_034697745.1 Nothrus palustris
AATTATAAATTTTGACTGTTAATTGCTATAAACTTATATGAATTGATGTTTTGTTTATTATTGTTTATAAGTTTAATTTAGGTATTAATCAGTTTTGAATAAGTAAAATATTTCATTCCTGACTAATACAGAAATAATCCTAATTGTACTAATTGTAATAAATATATCATTTTAGTACATTTTGGGACTTTAAACTTCGGCCGCCTCTGCGCAACTATGCAAATACTGAGGCTTAAACTCTATGGGTTTGATATGCGCATGCGCTACATTTTACATAGTTGCGCAGTGGCGGCCGGAGTTTAAAGTCTCAAAATGTACATCTTATAAATTAATTAAGAGAAGTACTGTGAAAATAACTGATATTTGTATCAATATTATTAAAGTTACATACATACAGTATACACTATAGGGACAACTCAAGTACAACCCAATCCCATTCCCATTTAGTATAGGAGTGCGAATGGGAATGCGATGGAAATGGAGTCAGAAAGGTGATAGGAAGGATAGGAATGGGATTGATTTAATGATAAAAGTAATCAATAGTAATTCCTTTTAATATTTCTTTTATGATTTCTATTCTAATATTTAACACTTCTTTAAGATTAAGTGCATTACAATGAAATTATCTTAAATTTAACCATCTAAAATATTTAAACTTAACTTATATTTATAATACAATGGGATTAGGTGGGAATGAGATCAGAATGGGATGGGAATGGAAGTAACATTTCAGAGAATTCTCTGCACTAATACACACCACCAACAAATTATTGTTGATTTTCTTATAACAAGTGAGGGCTACAATAGGCTGACAACTCATAAGGAACTGGGATGTAATTTACATCACTGATGTACATTACATTACATTACTAGTATATCAAAGCTTATGTTGATTTGGAAAGTATTGGTTAAAATCGATTCAAACTCAAAAATTTCTAAAAATATATATAATTCATGTAAGAAATTATCATAAAAGCAATACACAGGCTTCAAATACTTTTGTTGAAATAAATTTCGCATAAATTCTACATAATAAAGATTTATATATTTCTCTCAAATGTCATTTAAGTGCCTGAACTTAAAACTTTACGACCAGAGAGTTATATATTTACAAATATTGATTTTCTACTAAATAAAGGATTTTAAAAATAATTTTTTAATAAGAAGGAAAAATAAGATAAACATTTATTTTGTTCAAAAACTTGAAATCTCTAACTTAGATAAGTTAGATAGCTTAGATTAGATAAATGAGATACAGATACAGATACAGTATATGCTAATTATTAACGAATTAACTAAGTTCCACAAATTTATTTATCTGTGAAAACAACCGCAAATCCCTTTCCACTGAATCTAATCTAAACAATGGAATTCAAATAACTATTGTTTAAATCAAAACGACCACATATTGAGCTTTCTTATTAATGCTGTCTAAAAGATCTAATTATGTCTTACACTGACTATTAGTATAGAATAGAGGTGTGTCGGGCTGTGTCGGGTTCGGACGGGTGAGGTTGTCATTTAAAAAATGTCGGGTCTGGACGGGTGAGGTTGTCATTTAAAAAATGTCGGGCTGGTCGGGCTCTACGGGTGAGGTTGTCATCTAAAGAATGTCAGACTGATCGGGCCAGCACTCGAAATAAAGGATAGCAATATTATTGCAAATCTATTGATAATGGACAGAATATCATATTTTGGTCCAGAAAATGTTTATAAAAAGCTATTCATCAAATAGAATATTCATTTTAATTTAATGTTATTAACAATTAACTTTGTTCGTTAAATATATGTTTACACTTTAGACTTGAATTTAAAGGACGAGTCACCACATCCAATCCCACACAAAAATTAGACATAAACTATTCCACATATTTTTATAGCTTTTTTGTTACAGAGAAAATATAGTGACAAATAAGATGGATATCAGATCGAACGGCAGCTAACAATAAAATTGTTCTTAACTATAAAAGGATTGAAAACTCAAAACCTCTATCTCTACTGGTAATTCTGTCGGTGAAAACTCTTAAACATTCTTATTGAATTCCAAGTCAAGTCACAGATTTGAAGATTTGATGCACTTTTTCCTGAATTATGGTTTCCGATTATGGCCTTAGTTGTCGACAGTTTTGTGGATTTCGGTATAGAGTTTCTCAAAATGGATTTAGTTCTGAAATTTATTGGAAGCTTTAGTACAAAATGATAGCAGAACGGGATAAACAAAATGTTATTTTCTATACAAAAACCAATAGACACTTTTACGTGAAATTTTTAAAAGATTAAGACAGAATTGTGTTCATTTGTCATACTTTCTATGAAAGAAAAGACATAATTAAAATTCGTCAATAATAATATCAATAGTCCTCTGAAAATGAAATCTTTTTTTTTTTGGGGAACAAAGTTGTGAAGTAGTTGTATCCGTTCATTTGAACAGAAATTGCATTATAACTCTTTATTTGTCACTGCCTTCAAGTTTGTCGCTGTATTCATAAAGAGACTTAAATAAGCAAAATGTGTTTCTAAAATCAATCAAACGTTAAACGTGAAGAATATATGACGATTGAAAGTGAAGAGGATCCTTAGCTCCCTAGCCTCACAACAAGTATATCAAATTTAAAATTTATTAATAACTGATGGTTAATCAATGATAGACCGCATTATATATAAGATAAACATTTTTATTAACTTAATCTAACAAAATAAAGATAAGAAAAAAGACTATTTTAAAAGATATCAATTCAACTTTATTCGTATAGAAATTAAGATAATATTATATTAAGGCATCGCATATCAATCATGTAACGTAAAAATCACCCCTACCCCCTAAAAACGTTGCATAATTAAAGTGTGATCCTTATTACAAAAAAAGATAATTTTTCTTTATCATTAAGTTATATCGAAATATAAATTGAAACTTTCAAACTTGACGTTCTTTCATAAGTTATATCAAACATAAGCTTGATTTTTGTCTCAAACTTTCAGAGTTGATATAAGAAAGAACGGGAAAGTTTGAAAGTTTGAATTTATATTTCGATTTCAGCTATTGACAGGTTTATATTCAATATATATGTATTTAATGCATTTAACAAAATCAAACGCTAAGGATCTTCTTCACTTTCAGTCGTCATATCTACTAATAATTAGCTGTTTGTGTTAATTTACAAAACAAGCCATGTATTTGTTGTCCAAAACACTTTTATCAGATTATTTGTACATTTAATTAATGAGACCTTTCTTTGAGAATAACTATAATAGCATAAAAAGACAACTGTATAATAATTTGCCATTGTTCTATTTTATTTTCCCAAAAATACATATTAGCTTTATTACATACATTACATACTAATTTAGTATTTGTCACTATATTTTATAGTTTAAAAGTAATTTTATTATTAGTGTTAGAGATGTTCAAAAATCGTTAATCAAAGAAGATGTAAGTCAGATAAAAGGTATTAATAGCATCTTAATTATATGAAACTATCAATCATCAATCATAAATTATAATTTTTATAGCATATATCTCAAGTTTCCTTTATTTTTAGTTGTAATCGATTAATAAGAATGTAATAATAAAGAGCTCTTTTCTCACTAAAACATGAATGACTACAATTTTTCATTATGTTATTTAGCAAACATATATTAAATCTGTTCAAAGATTATCTCCAAACTGAACCATTGATGCTAAGCATTTATAATTCAATATAACTTGTAAGCTAACGAACACGAGTTTGATTATTAATTAAATTAAAATCTCAAATGATTTCAATACAAACATTATTATCCCTTCAAGTGTTTTATCGAAATAAAGATAACTCATATCATAAAACTATTTTAGAGAGACAGACAAACAGACAGACAGACAGACAGACAAACAGACAGACAGACAGACAAACAGACAGACAGACAGACAGACAGATAAACTCATTAAATGGCAAAAATAAAACAATCATTTGTTTGTTTTTGGTTATGCGCTAAAAATTCAAAGTTATCGAAACGCTTAATCACTATTTAATAAAAAAGTTGACAATAATGTTGACAATAATGTAGACTTTTTCATCTGTTTTTCGTATAATCTAAACATTAGTAAATTTCATGCATAACTCAATTTACAAATGTTTTCTATTTGTCGACAAATTTATTCTTTAACAAAACTAATTCATTAACAAACAAAAAATATATTAAATTTTGAATTCAATAAAATAAGACTTCAGTTAAAAATAAATCATTTTATATTTGATCGTCTACACCATTACATGTTTGGTGTCATTGAAATTTCTAATTATCATTCATTTGATATTACTTTTTATTGATTTGTAACTATTTTTAAGGATTCAAAAATATACTTTGAAGAAACAAAATCTATTAGTTCTTATCACTTTGGCATCAGTTTAGTTGAACTTTTCTGTGGAAAAACGAGAGAACAGTCATTTGATCTCTTGTTTTGATGTAAGAAATGTAAAAATGGATTTGTTTAAAACTTTTGCTAATAGTGAACATTGTTTGTCATTTCGCTATTTATACAATATTTAAAAATTTGTAATTCATAGTCATTCTCCTAAATTGTGAGCAAAATTAGGAAATGAAGTCTAGTTTATGATTAAACCCAAATTGTTTTAAATTGATATTAATTTGAATACCTTATCACTTGTAAGTCCGGGGGGAACCCAAGAATATCCTTCTTGTAATGTCCTCTCTTTACAGCCGCATTCATTAGATTTAAGGCCGATTCTATCGCGAACGTCAACAAACTCTTCGTGATAGACATCGTGTGCATCTCTCGGACACTTACAGTTATTGCAAACTTTCCTAAAAGAAAAATTTAAAAACTATTTTACTCTATATTCTATATTTAGTTGACTTATTTAAATAATTCTCATAAATTTACTGAAGCAATAATTACAAAAGTTTTATTGTGTGCTTAAACAGCCATAAAATTATTATTAGTAAACACTTGTATTAGCTTTAATGCCAACTTATGTATTAACAAATATTGGATCTCTTAATTTATATTATCATATATTTTATATCATAAATTAAGATGTATTCAATATTAAATTCAATTAAGTTTACCGTTAAGGTAAAAATTGAGTTTATTTATAACATCTTTATGGAAAGAAAAATAATTGAAATCTAATATCTTATATTATTCTTAATAAGTTTGTAACCAAACAGCATCGGATTCTAATAGGTTGTGAATTGAACGTAAAGTTAAAAATAGTTGCATATCCTTAAAAGAACAAAATTTAGCATGTACAGTACTATTTACTATACTCTATGTATTTTGATATTGACAGCCATTCATCTCGAGATTGGTTAATGTCATCATTAATGCTATGCAATGGTTATGTTAACCTCTGCTTTACGAAAATAGTTGAAAGAGATGTATCATTGTAAGCTTGAAAGCTGCATCTTTGGTGATAGTTTACTTCCTATCGCTTATAAGATCACTCACTAAAACATACGGCACTCAAAGATTCGCCGATTATATACAGACGATTCCAGATTTTTAAACCAATAACAAAAAGAGAATAGAAGTTCATTCAAATTAAAAGTAAAAATATCTCAATATAAAAATTTTGCGAAATCACTTTCAATGAATTACTTTGATTTTTATCAGCGATTGAAAAGTTTCTATAGAAATCTCAATAACTTGATTACAATAAATGTATTCCAGTGTGTTATTGAAAATATTAACTTTGGCAGTTAATGAATATACAGTAATATCTCGATAGAGTGAATCGCTGGGGACAGAGCTAAAGTGTTCACTATAACGAGGTGCAACTATAAAGAGGTAAAATTGTATTAGTTTCTTATGTTTGCGACCAAAATCCTTATTAACACTAACGAGAATTCACTATAAAGAGGTTCACTATAACGAGGTATTACTGTACTATATTTGATTTAACATTTTCAAATAACTTTGCATAAAATAAATTTTACAAATCAATTCTTTAACTGAAAGAATTGATTAGATATTGTTCTAAACAGTGATAACATAGAAGAAAATATTATTAATTCAATAATAAAATTGATATTTTCTAAAAATTAAAGGCAATTTATCTTTAACACTATTTTTGATTCATGTTAAGAACTTTTATATTGGAAGTCTGCGTTCACAGTGTTGGGGTGGGCAAAATTCGGGCTCTCTCAAATCTCCAGCTTTGAGCATCCCTTGTTATACTGATCGGGAAAGCTCTAAATAATTAAGGATCAACAATAAATTTTAATATGGAAACCAATTTATGAGGTATTTCTTGAATTCTAAAATCTGAATATTTTACACTTAATAGCCTAGTGAAATTTAGTGAAAAGTGTCACATTCAAGCTTATGATGAGTAGATTTTGCAAAACAATTTTTCTAAAATATGATGACTGAGACGAGATATGATTGTTTAAAGATTTTCAAATTCGAAGATATATTGAAATCTAAACTATCATTATTTAGTAAGGTTTGTTCGCCTATCTCAGATTTTATAGTGGTTAGAGGTGCTCACTCATTTTTAAACAATCATATCTCGTCTGAGCCATAATATTTTTGAAAAATTGTTTTTGCATTCGAATGTACACACATTAAACTTGAAGTTGATATCACATTTGGCATGGTTTTGGCATGTGCCCATTTAGGAAATTTAGTATAGAATCATCTATTTTTCGTGAAAATCCTTTTTCCAGTCAATAGGAATAGTGATGTGATAGGTTAGTTAAGTTAGGCTAGGTTAGGTTAGGTTAGGTTAGGTTAGTTAAGTTAGGATAGGTGAAGCCGAATCCCGCACGGTAGCAAGGTAGGACGCTGCATTTCTATTGGTAGGATTTTCACGAAAAATCAGTGTCTGTATTTAGTCTCTATTTAGTATGTATTTTCGATTAACTTTCAATATAAGTTTTATTCAATAAAAGTCTTATTCAATAAAAATAGCACAAAGTTGAAAGCAATGCCTGCTATCGGACTCTAAACTTATTTATATAATAGTAATTTTTTTTAATACAATTAGATTTATTGCTCACTATTTTTATTATTCAATTATTAGTTCATTTTGTAATTTTTATCACTTTATAATAATTTTATTTTAAGTTTTTATACATAAAATACACACTTATTATTACTTATTATTACTATTATTGAGATATAAATTGTTTATAATTTGTTAACAAAAAACCGTTTCATATTTCAAATGAGAGTCTATTATGATATCAATTATGAATGAACTTAAAGGTCGGTAAAGATGTTTTGTAAATATTTAATATATCAATAAATATTGATATTATTGCTATTAATATGAGATGCTTTTCATTGTTATGAATATGACTTTTATGTCCAAATTGTTTGTCTTTGATGTCAACAACGGTTGTCTCATATTTATGACTATTATTATTATTATTATTATTATTATTATTGATAATAATAAACATTTATTAATATCTGATAAATGATAGACTTTTTGCTCTAATGAAATGCATATTAATATTTGTTAATATATTTAGTTTTATTGCTAATGATATTTATAAATAATTTTAGGTTTTAATAGAAGACCATTTGAAATGATTGATTGTATGAGTAGTTGAAGTGATAATAGATGTCTAAATCTGGTCCAATCCGCACATGTATTCCCATTGTGTGCACAATTGCATGAATTATTTTCATAAATATATGATTACTTTATTAATTGACATAAATTATGCCAATTATGACTATAACAAAAGGTATACATTTTTATTATTGACTTATATTTATGATTAACTGCTATTTTGATCGATAAATGTCTTCATAAATGTCTTCATAAATGTCTTCATAAATGTCTTCATAAATGTCTTCATAAATGTCTTCATAAATGTCTTCATTTTAGACATCAAACAAATTCAAGATCTGTTAGAAAGAATTCAACAAAATTTAAAACTTAAGGAGAGTTCAAATAACACCAATTTGAAGGACGACGTGAAGACATTACTAACTGTATTGCAATGTCCTGTCTTTGGAAGTATTATTGCAATTCAGGTAACACTGATTTGAATGTTTTTAAGATAAGGTATTAATAAATTAATTTATTGTATATTAAAGGAATCGATTGATGAACTAAAAGAGCAACTATTAAGACATCCGTCAATACTTCCGGTCGACTTTGACATCTCTCCGGCGACGGGCGAGCTATTGCTGAACGTTCCTCCAGAACCAAACCATGTGATGCCAACCAATTCCGACTCATATGAGCCGAGCTCTGATCCCGAACAGAGCTATGAATTCGACTGTAGGCCTGAAGTAGTAGTTCCTAAACTAGAATTCGATAATTTCATTGAAACCACGCGTTTTGGTGTCGATTTGGCTCAACCCGAACCCGATTACGTCAATATATCTGCTCAGGTCTTGTATTCTTATCAAACATTTCTATTATTTTCCATATCATAAATATTTTATATTCAAATCATAGTTAGGAAGAGTTTCATTTCCGGCTTATTCTCTATCAACGGCCGGAACCGATACCTATGCAGAAGAATTGCTTAAATCTCTTTCTCAATCAGCCGCTGGTCGTAATGTCCATACAATACAGCTTTATAAACCTGATGGACATAGTCTTGGATTCAGTGTCGTTGGTCTCAAAAATGAACAAAAGGATGAGCTCGGAATCTATATTCAAGACATTCATAATAATGGAATCGCTTTCAGGTTTGAGTTTGTTTATTGTATTTCTGCTAATTTCGAAAGTTAGTCAACTTATCCAAAATTTAATCTATGTTTGTATTATACCATTAAACGATATAAAAATTGGGTTCACTTTCTTTGCCTCAAGTGTTCAAATCAAAACACCCCTCACCTCTTCACCCCTCACCTCCTCACCCCCTCACCCCCTCATTCCTTCCTTTTTTGACATTCCATTATTTAAGACCACTTTAGTTTCAAATATGATAATCGCGTATTTATTTATTTTATAAATCTTTACTTCAAATATTGTAAACAATGAAAGTGTGTCTAATGAGTCATTAGTAATGAGACCTTTAAGTATATCCTAAATATATAATTTTTGAAATAAATAGAATATAATATAATTAATCGTGTTTTTACGATTGACATTTTTCCATTAGCTTTGATGACTTTTTGGGAGCGGTTTAGAAACTTGATTTGTGTCTATTAAGTTATAAAAGTCATGTATACATGTAGTATAACAATGAATCACACCTTTCTTAACTATTACTCAAAATAATGTTTTCATGCGAGTTTCATATAAGTTATATAATTAAGATTTTCATCAATTATTAATGTGATCATAGCCTACAATGTGTAGATGTATTAGGTAGGGGCAAATTTTCTACATTTTTGTCATGGGGGAGGGGTTAGAGTTGAAAGCTTGGAACTCAACCTTTTTGTCATATTTAAACTTACAATAAAGTCTTAAATGGCAAATTAAATTATATGTTAAAATGGTTTATCTGCCGGAAAATGTTTAGTATTCCCTTAATATTGTGTAACATCTATAGCACATTAATGCCGAAGTTCCTTTTTCTCAGGATGGCAGAGACGGTGCAGTGTGGGATGTTTTATTGCATTTTTACCCCCACCTATACTCCCCTCTCGGCATCCCTTCTAATACACTATAACTGTTTAAATAATAGCTATTGAGTATACGGTAACTTGTATAAAAAGTTAGGAATACATCATTTTTTGAACAATTCTATCAATTTTCATCATAAAATCTTAAATTTATAAAAGTCGCACAATATATAACCCACGTCCTCATTGTGTAGAGCAGAAATTGATGACACCCAATGGGTGGCTTATTAGAGTGGTTATTTTAAACTTGAGAATTTTGCTCTACGAGATACTGTATGAAATTACCTAGCTACTCATTGACTTAACATATGAGAAATGCTCTTGCACTTCCATGTTGCATTAGAGATTTCCATGAGAGGTGTTTAATGTATGGACAAATTGTCTTCGCACTACACTTTATGTCAACCAAAAATATAATAGAGCAAACTTAGAGCAAAGTACAGAAGCTCTCATAAGTCCGATACATTTCAACTCAATAGTAAGTGTGATAAGACATCAATTTCCATAG
>JAQGAN010000614.1:0-10041 GCA_034697745.1 Nothrus palustris
TACTCTAATTGTCATAAAGACAATTGACTTCATATGAATATTATATTTTCTATAATTTGTATAAAATTAAAGCTTACTTGTATTGTATAAGTTATTCCTATCTTCAATTTGATATACTCTTTGTTTACAATAAGATTTCTGCTGATGAGTTAAACCCATCAGAAGTACAGTATTTGGAAGTAATGCCTGCTTAAGATTCTAGCTTTAGACTCATCTCTACTCATCTCTCGCATTAATAATTTAAAGTTTAGAAAGTCTATCAAATAGTCTATCAATAGAAACAACCATTAGTTATATCGCATCTAAACTGCAAGTTAATAATTTTGTAGTTATAAAGTTATTTTGTAAAATAAGTTTCAAACATTTTCAATAATTTATCAATTGTTTGTTATCATTTTTGATTTGTTTATTGCGTTTGTTTAGAAATAATGCTAATGAATAAGTGCAAAAAAGTAGACAAATAATTCATTTTATTGAAGTTAAACATAATTTATAGCACATTTACAATAATTGCAACTAAAGCTTGCGCTTAAAACATGAAATTCCTATAAGAAGCTGACTTATAACTTATAAGCCGAAGTCTTATAACTTATGTGATCAACTTATCTTCTTCTCAAATCTACTTAACATAAAGGCAATACTTAAACATTTATCGCCTATTCTTTAGAAATAAACAGAAGTAAATCGCATTTCTTTCCTGAAGTTTATTTCGAACCCAAAAAACACATAAAACTTAGGCATTGAGACAAATACATGTCATTTGACTCTCTCTAAAGTGTCTAAAGTGCTGAAGACTTGCAAATCAGCCGTTAAAACAATTGTCCATCAAATTTGTCAAATATTTACATCTTATTTGTTTTGAAATAAGAAAAGTTTCGGTTATAATTGGGGTTATGTCCACTATTGAAAAGGTTAAGTTAAGTAAGGGTAGGTCATAGGTCATAAGCCCAACCATTACCAAAGTTTCTTATAGAACATAAGTTTGAAAAATGTTTTGACTAAAACTCTTTTCTGTAAATGCCATGAGTTATGCCATTAAACGGTCTTAAAGGGGATTCCTTTCTCTTTAAGTTTATTTCCATCAATAATAATGACATGTTTTGAATCTCAAATCTTTAGATAGAAGTAAAAGACTATTTATTACATAATATTTATAACACATCCATAATGTCACTCAATTTTAATCTAATTATTTATTTATTATTAAGTTTTGTAAACTTTTTATCACAAATTAATGTCACAAATAGTGAAACCATTCCTTCGCTTCCTTTCAATCACATTAAGTATTGGCTCAAAAATAATCAAAAAGAATACCAATTATTGCAAAAATTATGTCATTTTCAACATTTCGATGACATCCAAATCGAAGGCAACTCTTTTCAACATTTTATTCAATTAATTAAATAATAGTAATTATTATTTTATTATTATTTTGTTTTCTTTTAAAATAGAATTAAATAATAAAACGAATGAAAATTTCGATATAAATTACAAGAAAAGGATTTGTTTAGAGTTAACAAAAGTAGATCTCAATTGTTGGGGATATGAAGACATTGCAAGTGTTGGAACTGATTGTAATGAACATAACCTCTATTTAAAGCCTGAATGTCCTGAAGATAGCAATGGTTGGACTCCTAATAAAGCAGAACAACTGAAGGTCTTCTATAATTCGGCAGATTTTGGATATATTCGAGAGAGAAGTCACGAATTGAAGCACTTCTGTCGACCCAAAGCAGGTCTCAATTCAGTTAGTAATCAATTGATATCATCGCTTCAGTGCACTCAATATATGAGATATTGTTCGGCAAAAAACATTTTAATAGACTTTGAATTGTTGTCGACAATCGATGAGCCGATGAGATATCGGGAAGACGTGGTCGGCGCCCAACACATCGGCGGTTGGAATTGTGTCTTAGATAGAAATGCTTTGAAAAGTGAAGGACAGCACAAAAGTCCACTCCAGTCATGGTTTGCAGAAATCGAAAATTTCAAAGTGTTTTCAGAGGAACAGACGTGCGATATATGGATAGAAAGGCCCACTTTTATCATGAAATTGGACGCAACCGTCAATATGTATCACCATTTCTGTGATTTCATTAATCTTTACGCGAGTTTGCATTTGAATAATTCCTTTTCAGTGGACAATAATATAATGGTTTGGGACACATATCCCTATCGGTCCAATTTCGGGGCCGTTTGGAAGGCTTTCACTCGTAATCCAATTCTCAATTTAGGACTTTTTAGGGGCAAAAAAGTTTGTTTTCGTGATATTATATTTCCATTACTTCCGCGAATGATATATGGAATCTATTATAATATGCCATTAATTCCCGGATGTCGTAAGAGTGGACTCTTTCATGCCTTTAATCGACACTTAATTCATAGATTAAACATCACTGCAATCACTCCTGAAGATAAAGATGAGGTGAGAATCACTTTCATCTCAAGAAAAACTAAATACAGACAAATACTTAACGAACAAGAATTAGTGACAGCTTTGAAAACAAACTTCACAAAAGTAAAGGTAGACATCTATGACTTCAACCATAGAATGCCATTTTTGGATCAAATAAGTGTCACATCTAATAGCGATGTATTGATTGGAATGCATGGCGCGGGTCTCACCCATTGCTTATTACAACCCGATTGGGGCGTACTTTTCGAGCTTTACAACTGTGATGACGAACATTGTTATAAAGATTTGGCGCGTCTGAGAGGTCTTCAATACATGACATGGACTGACAGTTCAAAACTATTTCCCGAAAATACTCAACAGTCAACTAATTCTCAACTTTCAGCTAATGCTAAGTTCACTAACTATAGGTTTGATGTAAAAGAGTTCTTAAGATTAGTTACTATTGCTGTCGATTATGTGAGAGAACAAAGACATTCAAATTTGGAAATTAATGACAATAATTATGAGAGATTTGAAGATCAAAACCATTATAAAAACGAATTGTGATCCTATTTATGACAACTAAGCTTTTTTTTGTTAAACTAAATTATTATTTACATCGTTTACTATTTTTATGTATTGATTAGAAACAAATTTTATACTTAATTAATATTATAAAACGAGATTATAAAAAAAGTTCATTAAATAATTTCTCGTAAAACTTTAAACTAAACTAATTGCAAAATTTTGCAAATGTTATTAAAACGTTTCCTTCAAATCGTAACCAAAGCTTTGTTCATCAATAGTCAAATGCCCTCATATTATGTGACGTCAAAATTACACTTTTACGACCCACTCATCCATTATAACACTTTTATACCGTAGAAATAACAGTTATCTTCAATCGCTTACAACAGTCCCTTCCACACCCCCTCCCCCTATATGTGTTACATAATATGTTTAGATAACATTAAATGAGAGGCATGTATATTATGAAAACATTTGGTACTATTGAAAGCTATATTATGAACGCTTAACATTTTTAAAAGGACTTAATTTCACAGCAAAGCAATATTTAATCTAACATTTAATTGACTAAAGATTTGGAAAATATTTGAAAATCGTGTTTGAAAATAGTCTTTAATAGTGTTTATAGACTAACAGTAATAGTAATTAATTATTGTTAAATCATAAATGATATAAGAATTAGTGTTAGCGATGCCGTACGCGAATCAGCCCTCAGTCTCTATACCAGAGGGAGGTATTACTGAAGAGAGCATTAAATTCAGTGTTGAAGACACAGACCTATCAGTTGCCAATGCGTTGCGAAGAGTCTTTATGGCAGAAGTGCCCACACTTGCCATCGATTGGGTCCAATTGGAGGCCAACTCAAGTGTTCTTCACGACGAGTTCATCGCTCATCGATTAGGTATTGACTCTTTGGCTGACATTTAGTTGAATCTAATTTTCTAATAAATGAATTGATAAATAATTTCATAATTTAAGGCTTAATTCCTCTCACGTGTGACGAAGTGGTCGATCACATGCAGTACTCGCGCGACTGTACGTGCGATGACTTCTGTCGCGACTGTGCGGTTGAGTTCACTTTGGACGTGAAGTGCACTACAGAAGAGACCAAATCCGTGACCAGCGCTGACCTCAAGTCGTCGGAGGCCAAAGTGGTTCCGGTGTCGTCACGACATCACGACGAGAATGAAGAGTTCGATGAGACCGATGTCGACAATGAGATACTTATTGTTAAGTTAAGGCGCGGTCAAGAACTCAAAATCAAAGCTTATGCTAAAAAAGGTTTTTATATTCAATTATTTGCAACTTTTCGCAAATGAACTGATATTTAATTCATTTATATTTAATATTATATTTTGAATTACAAATTAATTAGACCTAAAAGTCTATAATAAAGGGTTAACTAATAATAATTATTACATAACTGTTAGGTTTCGGTAAAGAACACGCAAAGTGGAACCCGACTTGTGGTGTGGCCTTCGAGTACGATCCGGACAATGCCTTCAGACATACCATTTATCCAAAGCCTGAGGAGTGGCCGCGCAGTGAATACACGGAATTCGCTGAAGACGACACCAAATACGAAGCCGACTATATTCGCGACGGAAAACCAAATAAGTTTTACTTTAATGTCGAGTCTTCGGGCGCTCTCAAACCGGCGACTATTGTGTTGTCGGGTTTGAACCAATTGAAGAAGAAGTTAAGTGATTTGCAAACACAGGTCACTCATGAGATGCAAAGCGATGCGCTCGCTATCAATTGATTTACTTTTTATAAACTTTTTCTGATGTAAACATTTTAAATATTAAATCATAAAAACATTCAATATCTCACTTTCACTATCGATGTTATGTTCATTTCTATTAATTACCATTATTTTCAATAAAGATTTTATTTAAAACCTAATTATGTTTTGTAAATGAATTAAAACAATTAATAATTTGTACAGTAATACCTCGATAGAGTGAATCGCTGGGATCTAACTCTAGTGTTCACTATAACGAGGTTTCACTATAGAGGTAGAATTGTATTAGGTTTTTATGATTGGGACCAAAATCCTTATTAACACTAATGAGGATTCACTATAAAGAGGTTTACTATAACGAGGTATTACTGTAACTGAATTGAATAAAATTGATTAATAATAATATGGCATTAATTAAGAAATGTATTTACAAAAAAGTCCCCAAACTATGCAAACTGTAAGCCTTCGTAACAAAAACAAAATATTAAACATTGATAAATACCATAAGATTTGAAGCATTTATTGTTTTGTAAATTGTATTTATTATATTAATATAATTATTATTAATAATATTGATATACTGTATATTACTATTAAAGTGAGTTAACAAACGTTTTTTAATGATTAATCAATAAAGAAATGGGCAATATTTGGTCATCAAATCACTGGTCTCTCGAGCACTTCACTCTTCCACATCTTCGTAAAGAACTTCGTGACTTTCCTTCAGATGTTGAGGATTCGCCTTACGATCCATTGTATGGATTTCCCAATGGAAGGAAACCAAGAGGTATACCATTATTAAGACTTACCACTCATTTGAGTTATATTAATAATGCTTTTATTTATTAAATTTGAATTTGAGCTCATATTTAAGCTCAAATCATCACAAGTTTGAGACTTAATAAATACTAAAGAAGTGATGAAATATCTGTAATTGTATTGAATAGTAATGATCGCAACGCAATTAGAGATGGATTCGGCGAAACTGAATCCGCCCGAAAGGGATTACTGCGCCCATAAATACCTGGCAATGAAGGGCTGTTTTAAGAGCCAAACGCCGTTCCTCTGGAGGTGTCGTCACGAAAGACATGAGTTCCACGACTGCGAGTGGAACGACCAGGTGCTCAGGATGAAGGAGTGGGAGCGCGAGCGGCGGCTCAGGCAGAGGGACTATAGGAAGGAAAAGGCTCGACAGGCCTCGCAATGAGTGCTTTTGATTGGTTTAGTTCTGATTTTCTTTCAATAAATATTAAAAGAATTGATTTTTAGTTAAATTCAATGAAAATGAACTGATGTTAAAGATAGACAAATATTGATATAAATATTGATTAATTAAAATACTGTAGTCTGTAATAAAAAATTAAAATAAAACTTATTAATTAACTTTGCGTTTTATGCAAAAAAATGAGTCCAATTAATTGATATCTAATTGAATTTAGATGAGAGTCATTGCTATTATTTGTGTGAATCAGTTATTGGTTTGAAAATAAAATAAGTTTCATAAAAGTTTATTCCTAAACATATTTAAACTTTTGATCAAATAATGACATCAAATAAATTGTTGTCAATTAAAACATACAATAAGTTGAGAAATATTAATAGTTTTTGCGAAATGTATATTAAAATGAGTGCTAATCTCACAAATAGTTTGTAAAATATTTCAAATGTCATAAAGAATACAATTTTGAAAATTTTCGATTTAAAAGCCTTTGACAACTAAAGTGAGAAAAGTGTTTAATACTTGAGGTCTTGGATTAGTTGAGAAAAGTGTTCAATACTTGAGGTCTTGGTTTAGTTGAGCGAAGTGTCAAACGAGGGCGCAATCAATAGATCCAAAGACCGGTATTTTGTTTACAAGTGATTCAAGTTTTGAGTTGTCATCAAAAGTCATAAAAAGTGATTGAATGAGATGTAAAACATAGAAAATTATAAAATATATTCACTAAAACAGATTTGCAATCAATGTTTTCATTAATCAATAAATATATCATTAAAAATGGCGTTAAATGAAAGCAAATCAAAGGTTAAATTGAAAACCAAATCACTATTGAATCAAACAATTGATGGCAATAATAAAAGGAGTATTAATAGTGATTGCAATGGTTTGATGGACGACAAGAGTGGCACCAATTGGTGGGTTGTCTTCACTTTAATAATAATAATATCGCTGACGACACGACTCTATAAGATATCAGAACCAAATCATGTTTGGTATGAATTATAAACAATATTAATATTTATTGAATTGCTTTCAAAAGTTGGTATAAATAATGAGCTAATAATGAGCTAATACTGTACTATAGCTGGGATGAGACCCACTTCGGCAAAATGGGCAGTTGGTATATAAACCATACCTTCTTCTTCGACGTTCATCCGCCACTCGGAAAGGTCTGTCATGTGTTTCATGTCATACGAATATGAGTTGCAATATTGCAGTTTATAATATAGTCTATAGTTTTAAATATATTGTAATATCATTTAATTGAATAGATGTTAATCGGTTTGTCGGGAGCGCTCACCGGATATAACGGAACTTTTGCTTTTAATAAACCGGGAGACAAATATGAAGATCACCCGTACGTCGGGATGAGACTCTTCTGCGTGACTTTAGGCGCTCTTATAATACCCTTCAGTTTTATAATTGTATGGAAATTATCGCATTCCATCACATCTTCAGCATTGGCCGCAGTATTTATTACTTTCGGTAATAGAGAGTCCGTTAATTGAATCCATTTTTGAATTGCTTATTATTAGACTTGAATCTAATCAATGAATTTTGTGTTCAGACGTAGGAATGATAACACTCTCGCAATACATACTTCTCGACCCGATATTAATGTTTTTCATAATCAGTTCCGTATTGGGAAGTGTTATGTTTAGCTCATTAGACAAACAGCCATTCAGTCTCAAGTGGTGGTTCTGGTTGTGTTGGACGGGATTTTTTCTCTCCTGTTCGATAAGGTATTAATAGTTAACACATTTTAAAACTATTATATACTGTAATATTTTTATTAATTAATAAATAATTTATAAATGAATTTAATAAAGTGTTAAGTTTGTGGGTCTATTCGTTGTTCTTCTGGTCGGCGTTCAAACGATTGCTGACTTATGGCGAATATATGGCAATCTATCGAATCCCATGTCATTAATAATAAAGCATTTGATGGCTCGAATTGTTTGTCTCATTTTATTGCCTTTAATAATGTATTTGCTATTCTTTTGGATTCACTTAAAAGTGTTGTACAAAAGCGGAAACGGCGACGGATTCTTCAGTTCCGCTTTTCAGTCACAACTGGTGGGGAACTCTCTATACAACGCATCAATGCCTCGATATGTCGCTTATGGCGCTGTCATTACATTGAAAAATCATCGAACGGGTGGCGGATATCTTCACTCTCATTGGCATTTATATCCAGAAGGCGTTGGAGCCAAACAACAACAGGTCACCGCTTACTCGCATAAAGACGACAACAATAAGTGGAAAATTAAGAAACATGACTCCGATTCGGATCCTAATGACCATGAAATAGAGTTTGTTCGAAACGGAGATCTCATACGATTAGAACATTTGGTGACCACTCGTAATCTTCACAGCCATAAAGAGTTGGCGCCAGTCACTAAAAAACACTTTCAGGTCACATGTTATGGCGATAACGGAATGGGAGATGCGAACGATGTCTTCAGAGTTGAGATCAGTGGCGGTCAGAGTGGGGACAGAGTGGAAACAGTGACGACTAGATTCAAAATGATTCACTATTTTATCAATTGTGCGCTTCATTCGCATAATAAACAGCTTCCAAAATGGGGTTACGAACAGATGGAAGTCTCGTGTTCTCCTAATTTAATGGATAAGAATATCTATTGGAATGTTGAGGACAACTATTTCCCACGTCTACCGAACGTGAGTTTCGACGTCTACGCGCCCTCTTTTTTGGAGCGCTTTATAGAATCGCATGCAGTTATGCTTCAGGGAAATGCCGGACTCAAGCCTAAGGAGGGAGAGGTCACGTCCCGGCCCTGGCAGTGGCCCATCAATTATCGGGTAATTATTCTCTCATACGGTATACTCTCATAAATGAATTGTAAATTATATACTTAAATAATCTCATATTTATTCTATGATTAATAAAAATAATGGAATCATATATTTTAGGGCCAGTTTTTCTCTGGTAATGATTATCGCATTTATCTGTTGGGAAACCCAATCATATGGTGGGGAAATGTCGTTCTACTCTTTGTATACTGTTTTGTATACCTATTTATATCAGTTCGTCGCCAACGCCACTGCTCTGAATCTCAAAACATTCACTTCGAGAATATGCGTCTCACAGAGGCTTCTGTTTGGCTATTCATCGGTTGGGCACTACATTACCTGCCATTTTACGCGATGGGACGCGTTCTCTATTTCCACCACTATTTTCCGGCCTCACTATTCAGTTCAATGCTTTCGGCCGTAATCATCGACTATCTGTTCAAAGCATTGCCACAACTATTGCTGCCAACGCTCTCTACAAGTATTTATCATTGGCTCTATGGAAGTCTATTATCTGCAATTGTTTACAGTTTCTATTTATTCGCGCCTTTAAGTTATGGTATGTCAGGTCCGAACGCAAGTGAAATGAATAGTACTTTGTATGGACTTCGATGGTTGGATTCCTGGGAATTCTAATTATTTATTTGTCATTTTCTTTAGATTTTGTTTTATTTATGGAATTTTTACAAAATATTTTTAAGGACTTATTTGCGCAAAATATTTGTTTATTTAAAGTTATTTTACAATAAGATTGACTATAATTTTTGTGATAAAATAGATATAATTTTCTTTTTGACTTTTGAAGAGATATCTCTATTTTTATATAAGTTGTGAGACGTCACAGAACAATCTCAACAAATTTAATATATTTTATAGTATTTCAGCTCAAAGTAACTTATTATTAAACTATAAATTAACAATTCTATTACTTTTACTTTATTTATTCAATACATATTCAATGGCAGTTTTAATTGATCGCAAGTTTTCAATAATTAATTGAAACATTTTTACATTTGGAAAATTAAAATAGAAAGTTGTGAGTTATGGTACAGTCGTCTCATATCTGCCATAATATCAATTTTTTAGAAGTTTTCATTTAAAAGAGAAATGTCGCTGTCTTTGGAAATCCAAATTGATGTTGAATGAGATGATATTTGGTTAATTCTAATTTGTTTTGGCTAATTATAATCGACTCATTAGACCCTAACTGCTACCTTTTTTTACATTCTTAATTATGATGTTATTTCTGAAATATTAGCCCATTTTCATTACACAAACTAACATTTGGAGAAAATTCTACAAGAAGTAGTTATCCATTTCTTAATTACTGTAAATGGGGGA
>JAQGAN010000615.1:0-10026 GCA_034697745.1 Nothrus palustris
TCTATCAGATATCTTAGTCGGCGCTGAGATGTGTGAATTAGGCATTAAATGTCTGCCGCTTTTTTCACTTAAACCTCGTCTGATTTTGACATTAAACCTTTCAAAGAGTTCATCCGGTAGTGATCTTTTGCCATACTTTTCTTCGACACTATTTCTGAGTTTAGCGAATGCTTCTTCCATGTGATCGTGAAATGGTCTTAAACTTGGAGGAGCTCTTTGTTTATGAATAGATATTCCAACTTCGAGTAATGGTATTTGCATAGCAATCAAATTCTTGAGTTTAGTGATGCCGTCTTGATCTTTCCTAAACGGATGCTTTGCTAGATATTCATCATTAAAGAAAGCCTTTTCATAGTTAACAATGCCTCCCATGACGGCCGCGTCAACGATTCCATTCAATGCTAAACTCAATGGATTTAAGGGTAGCGCAGAATCTGAACGATATTGAAGTATTAAATTACGAATTTTATTATTGCTGTTCTCCATAGTTTCGATTGCATTTTCCAATGGACTCAATTCAAAAGTATTAGTTTGAGTGACATGAAATCTCCTTAGAATTCCTGGCAATGCATATGAAGTTAAAAGAGTGGTTCTTTCGATCCACATGTTTGCGAACTCATTATCTGAATCTCTCTCTCCTTTACGCAAAGGTCTGGAATAAGTGAACTTTTGAACTTCATTCACTTTATAATAGCGCAAAATCTGGTCGTGAACTGGTTTGCCATGAAATTTGTCTCTTTCTTGCATTACTGGATCCACTTTATTGATTTGCAAATATTGACCATTTATTGATTCAGTAATTTCATCGCCCGGAAGACCTAATTTAGTCATAAGCTGTGCGTTCGGAAATTGATTTAATAGTCGTCCACAAAATTCACTAAGTCTTTCATATTCTTTTCCGCGATAAACAAATGTTTTATTTTGCAAAAAAGCGGGAAATCCTCGTCCATAATAAGCGACTCTGAAATATTCGGGTTCAGGTCTGGCCTGTTTCATGATATTGTCGTAGAAGACAGCCATTCGCTGCAATAATGCGCTCAAATGCACGTAATCGAAGATTTCGCTTTCATATTGAAATATGATTTCTTTGCAATAACTAATCCCAGTCTCCCATAGCTTTCCTTTATCGAAGTGATCGATAATCTCATTATATAAGAGCTCTTTTAATTCGCGATGAGTTTCACATTCCGGATATTTTTCGTTTTTCAACAATTGAGGCAATGGTTCGTCAGTCCATTTGAGAAGTTTTGCGTGAAGTGCCAGAGTATAGGCCGCTTCGATATAGTTATCGCATTCCAAATGCAAGTCACATAACTTGTATAGATATCTGATATACATTTCTTTTCGTTCAATTTCATTATAAAATTCTAAAAGATTTACAGTACAACTCATTAGACTTTCCTTATTCTCATCGTTAACTACAGAGCGATATTCCAGTAATCGTCTCATAAGACGGACAACAGTTCTAACAAAAAAGAGACCGCTGTCTCTCATGGCTGAGTGATGCTCACAATTTGTACCAACTATTTCGAGAAATATATCTTTGAACTGCTCGTCACCTCTTCCGCCTTCAATGAGAGCATCCAATTGTGTAATCATTTCGCTTTCGAATTGCTTGAAATTTCCTCTGCATTCACTCGTGCGCTGATGTGATGGACTCTCATTGCTGTGATATGAAGACACCTGAAGATTATAACCAGCTTTGGGCGAATAGAACTCGCATTGCATCATATCGAAGAATATTGGAATCGTTGCTTTTCTCAGTTCTGTTTCTGGAATCAAAGACATCTCGAGAAAGGGTCCGATCATTGATGGCACGAATTGAATCTTGTATTGGCCCAAATTAAACCACATCGAGCGGATTTCAAATGCCGTCTCTCGTCTCATATCTTTATAACGAGCTATTATTTTATTGCGTTTACTCTGAGAAAAGTTTTCTAATTGTAATGAGTCTTGAGTTAAGAATGAAATGACGCAATGGAAGAAGTTGTTCCACAGTTGCACTTCAAACGGATGCAGGAAATGGTCGCGAATGCAATGCGCGAAGTGGCGCAAAGCGTTAAGTAATACACTATGCAATTAGTTTAGATAAAAATTAGATTATCTCTATATTCTGTACAAAGGGATTACTATATAGTGACTACACAATTAGGCAGAATGTTCAAGCACTTACAGCCGAAGAGGGTGTAAAGGGTATGGTCAAAAATTTTTAAAGGAAGAGAGGGGTATTTGTTTTTTTAATAGCTTTAAGCGCATAAAAATCCTATAAAACGCTTGAAAAAACCTTTAAATAGCGTAAAACCCTTCAAAAATTAACAATAACACGATTCAATTCCCGCGAAACGGTGTATCTAATTTTCTAGAGGGAGGGTTAAGTTGCTTCTGAAATAGGCATTTGATAGGAAGGAAACCAAAAAATTCATATCCATAGGGGGCAGAAATATCCTGCCCTCTTGGACATCCTTAAAATTCGGTGTCAGTCATGCAAGTCTTTTAAACAAAAGGTAAAGTTTTTATTATTCTTTTTATTAATAAGTCATATATACCAGCATTCTTTTAACTAAACCCACCATAGCAACGAATATTTCTTAGAACTTATAATCCAGATTAGGTGTCCATAAGCACTACCATTACCGCAAAGGAAGGAAGCAATAAGTTTATACAGTATATAGGATTGCAAAATAGCTTATCAGACAAAACTATAATACAAATTATATATGAGATTATTATTGATTATTTAAAACGGAACAGTGAAATAGTTTCATTATAGAGCATTTACAGGGACAGAAAATAATTAGGTAAACCATTTCATTTTATAATCGCTATTATAATTAAGTGTTCGAACTAAAGAGAATAAATGGGGATATTTTTTGTCACCGAACACTTCTTTGCTATAACGGAATACGTGATTGTCATGAATAAACTTAACCGACATAAAGATAAAAATGGTCAATCTTAAGATGCAATTATTAAGCGAATCATTAAATTATAAGCAAATTACTTACCTATTCTGCAATAAAATCATTTCATTCCAGTCTTTTGGAAATACAATTCTGACTAAATCTCTAAAAACAATTAATATTTCCATAAGAAAGTCGAGTAAATCAATTCTTGTCGCGAAATGATTAATATATTGGTTATAATGAAATGGTGTCATTTGTCGCAGAATTGCTATCATTATAGCGACTAAATTGCATATTAATGGATGCTCTCTATCCATATCAATGAAAGTTTGAATTACTGTACGAGTGAGTGATAGCATAATATCTGAAATATCGTTCTGTGTGGGGCCGACATCACGTCCAGTCAACACAACTAACATATCACTAAGTATTCTAATACATAACTCAAATTCTTCTTTTCTCTCTAACAATAGCCTCAAGTGATCATTAATGACAGGAAGAAGTATTGATCTGCAGTCGGCATACTTTATGAAAAGCTCGCAGTGGACGATATCGTTAACGCACATCATCTTCTGTTTGGTGAGTCGATCAACGGGTACGTTATTTATTAAATCAGTCAATATATAACTCAATTCTTTCTCATTGAAAACACACAAAATATCAGTTAAAGCGAATGGAAAATATTTAAGACACGCGCCTTGAACTAGAAGTGTCTTCTCAGACGTGGATAACATCATTGATGTGATTGATTGAAGCAATTCTTTGAGCGATTCCTCAAACTGTGACTTTCCTTTTCCGCCATTCAGAGCCGCGAAGAGAACTCTCGACCGAACGATGAACTTAAATATATATTCTAATGATTTCATAGATCTTAACAAAACTTCTTGGTTTTCAGGAATAGAATTCACTTTTTCTATATAGCTCTTCAATACAACTATTAGTTTGTTGTAAACAAGAGTTGCACTAAAATTTTGTTCGATATAAACGTCCAAAACTGGTCGGAAGTGTTGATATTTGCGATCAGAAATGAGACCAATTATGAATATGAGAGCTTCAAATACCAGATTATCGTAAACGTCAGAATCTGTGTTTTGCATTAAAATGTCAAACAAAGCGTCTAACGTGTCCTGAAGAAATTTGACCACTTCTTCGCCGTCCACATTCATCAAAGCCAAGAGATTAGATTTGAGGTTTTCAGGATTTGAGCGCCATTTAAGCAAACCGAGTAAATCAATGTTTTGCGTCAGTTTTGTGGAACAAACCACTGTCGAAATGGTAAACGAGTCCTTAGGACTAACTGTTATGCCATTAGTTTGAAACATAGCGCTAAGTTGTTTAACGCCAATTTGGTTCACCTGATAGTTCAAATGTGTTAACCTCTGTTCAAGTTCTTCACGAGTTGAGGGAAGCTTTAGGTACTGGATATCGCTCTCATCATACCGTTTATGATCCACTTTATAGACCAAGAGATCGTGATATTGGTCTCTCATTGTGGTTCCGTTTTCGTTCATCAGTTTAACGAAAGACATCGCAAAAGGCTTTTCGGTTTTATCTTTATTATCATTAGACGATCTGTGACGGAATGTGATCTTCAAGTGTCCGCCATAGAATTCTTCAATAGGAATCGATATTTTGAGTGTTTCCATCCATTTGGGTCTTTCTTCGTGATAATAAACAACACTTTTATATTCAGTCATTAGTTCAGAACCGGCGCCAAAACTCAAACAATTTTGCAATGTTTGCGCTTTTTCATTGCATACTTTAACAGTGACTTCAACATTACGTTCAGATTTTTTACTTCCTTTATTGAACTCTCCCTGAACTAGAGTTAAATAGAGATCGTTTCTGATATCTCCGGGAAGTATCACTTCAGGAAAGCCCATTTTACGCGCCACTGCTGTGAATGGAGAGACTAAGTGTGCGTATTCTTCTCTAATTTGCTTCTGATCGCCGTGAAGTAGTTTCAGAGATACGAACAGACCCTGTCCTTTATGGGGTATTTCTCGAGACGACAAAATTTTGCGAATCACCGAATCCAATGAGTCTTTTTCTCCGCATTGCGCGAATGGTATAAAGTGTTGCTTCTCTTCTTCGCTTTCGATACGACCACTTATATAGTCAGTGATGTCCATCGCTTTAAATAAATAATTAATCGTTCACTTAAATGTTTATTGAAAGGCTTACAACTAAATTTTATTACCGGCAACACCGAAAGGACGTCTCAACCCATCTGAAGCTCTTCGCATATTTTGATGCGTACTTTTCCTCACATTTCTTAATTCCTCTTTCATTTCCATTCCACCAATTCTTATGGTTTGACAAACAAGATATACCTTCTCTCGCGCCAAGTCTTTACTGCCCAAATCCTATATTCAATATTTAATTAAAACAAATCAAATCAAAACATTTTATATAATTAAGAGTTTATTTACAGCAAAGACAACACGAAGATTGTTGAGTTGATCCAAATCTCTCATTAAGCCTTCTTTACCCCACTTTATGAGATAATTCTCACTAATAAATACCCCCTCTTTTCCATCGTATAAAGTCATGAGTAGGTCTGCGTCTTCGCCTATACGACAAACAAAGTTTTCGACCGTAACGTATAAATTGTGATTATAACGAGTGGACGATCTGTTGTGTTTGGAGTCAACACTCATTCCAATTTGTCGAATGCGTTGCGTCGCTGACTCGTGAGCTCTGTATAAGTCGATTGTACTCGTGATCTCAGGGTTTAGTATATTTCCGTGATCGTCACGAACCACTAGATCTAAACCTAAAATTCTGTAAATTCATGTTTACATTTACTATAACTTTAAATAACAAACGAATAGAATTTGTCAAATGACTAACGCATTTCCGTGATCTATCTTTGCGGTCACTTTCTGTTTAAGTTCTTTCATTTCGTCTGCAGGAAGAGTTCCAGACATTATTTGTTTTCTCCAACTAATCAATTCAGTCATCATTTCACGAATTATCTTAAAATTTGGATTCGTTGTCTGCAAATCAAATATTTTACGTGTTTTACTAAGTACTGAGTATTATATTTAGTATAGAATACATCTTCACATTTGCAAACTTAATGTGCAGAGGTTTATGCACACTTTGCAGCTATTTTTTGCGATATTAATCACAACATTTGAGTTCAAATTCACTCAATCCCATAGATTTACAGCATTCAAACATAGATAAGTGTATGTCTTAGGATTAAGCCTATGACTAAACTTGATTTAATTTAAAATTAAACTTTAACCCATTAAATCTAATCAATTTAAATAAATTGTGAGAAAAGCCAGGGCTGGGTAATGTGGGGGCATTGTCAAAATACCCCCTGGGTTTAGAGGCGAAAATTTTTGAAAGAATAAAACAAGAAGGATCCTCCCAAAAATGAAATCACCTCCTAAGTTCCTTAAGCCAAAAACAGTCATTTTACCTCCCCCTGACCCCACCCAACCATATTTCGCCCGACCTGTCCAGCCCTGGAGAAAAGCTGTATTTGAGAATCATTTATGTTGATTATAACCGCAAATTTATTTGAAATAAATGTATATATTATTTTCTGATTAAATGCTATCAACAATAGATATAACTATTTGTTAATTAAATAAATTGTTTAATTATTAGTAAGTTTTAAAAATTGAATGAATGATAACTTACAACATAAAGTTGTTTCCAAATGACTCCCCATTCGCGTAAGACTGAAGTGATCTCTTGAATAATTGGTGGTTCGCGAGGAGTGACCACTTCTTGAATGCTTTCATAAGACATCACAAAATGAACACAATTTAATATAACAAACGATTCAACTTAAATAATAATAAATACCCGGTTTTGTCAACAACGGCTTCTTTAATACAAATATAATTTTTGGGAAAAATACCATAACGAGTCCGGTTCTTAAGACTGTAGCCATAATACCATTCACCACATTCTTCGAGTATATTAACTGAATCACCGATTGATAGCTTAAGTCTATGCGGAAGCACTAGATTTTGCTTCAGATTTGATATCACTTTATATGTGAATAGAAATTAATTAACAATTTTATAGTTAACAAAATTATTGAATCTAATGATTAATATGAATACCGGTTCCATATTTGTCTTTATCAGCAATCGGTGTCCACTTTCCCATTATTTTCATTAATTTCTAATAAATATTAATTCAATTGAAAGCAGTTTTCATTTTCTTCTTATTTTTAAATATTTTTAAACATAAAAAAGTATAAAATTTTGATTTCAATTCAATTCATTAATTGTAAAATAAATTAATAAATTGTAACAAAAATGTAGTAAATGATGAATTAGTGCTATAAATAATCACAATTAATAATCAATTGAATGATTAACTAATAGTAAATTGTAATCAACGAAAGAATGTGTATTTATCTAATCAGTGAAAGGATATCAACACTTGTGATGCATTCATATGAATATTCAATCCTATAATAAACGCGAAAATATTTTTTAATGTCATTTCGAAAGTGAATGTTATGTTTGGTTTACGTAAAAATACGGATAAGTAATAAGCCTTTTCTCAAATCAATTCATTAACTTAAATGTCATTTCGATAAGAGCTTATCAAACATTTTTACGTAAGTCTAATATAATCAATCAATTAATTGTGAAATGAATTGATATTAAAGTTTGTAATTAAACTTATTTAAAGTTATTATTGTACTCAACCGGTAATCACTCTATATTTGGCGTTCATCTCTATTTGTGACATTTGTTATTATTAAAGATTGTTTTGTTATTCAATATTTATTTACAATTTATTACAATAGAAACGTTGTTCACTATTAGTGATTCACTGCAAAACCATATGATTTGAATCAATAATTAGTCCAATCTTTTAATTGTTATTAAGATATACAGTATTTATATTTATATTTATTCTCAAAAAATGTCTAAATTATTGACTCGAAAAACATTTAGAGAAAAAGTCGTTCAATTATATGAAGCAATACTTGAGGTATAAAATAAAGCATTTTTTCAATAAAAGTTTCATTTGGTTTTATTAAAAATTTGTTTATGTCTTTGTCATAAATTAAATTTAATTGAAATATAAATGTCTTTAATATTAGGGAAAAGAGCCGTTCACTCAAAATGAAAACTTTTGGAATGAATTCTTTCTATTAAAAGTAAATAAAAAGATTATTTTTGTTTATAAAAAAGTTCACATTTAATCAAATGAATTAATCAAATAATTATGATTTGAATGTCAGGCGAATGGAAACGCTCTCGAAAATGAATTAAAAGCGATTACAAACTTAAATAATGTAAAACCGATTATTAATTTATTATTCACTGAATCTATAATTGCAATAAAAGGAGACAATCAAATGCGTGTCGCGAATGCTCTTATTGTAAGTGAACTTAATTTATAAATGAATTGAATATTGTTTTGAATAAATGGTTTAATTTTGATGAAATGGCAGACACTTTGCAGTCTATCAAAGATAATGGCAGACAAGTGTCGCTCATCTAAGTCTGGAATGGATTTAATCGATTACTTAATCGGATGCGAAAATATTGAACTCAAATCACAGGTTTGGAGTCAAGTCTTGCCAAACATGTGTCCAAAACTCTATGAAAACCAACAAAACAATTAATACAATTTTCATTTTATAGTTTAATATTAATCACAAAATACAGTCGAACGCGTTTATAACTCACAGGTCGGTGCAGCCAAAAGTGCGAGTTATAACCTGTATTCGTTATAAGTGTCCACTTTTTAAAGAAGTCTAAGCGATCAGTGCATACAATCTGATTCGTTATACCCGAGTTCGTTATAAACGGGTTCGATTGTATTACAAACAATTATTGTATAACAAACATAACAACCAGTAATAGTGATGGGAAAGGGTCTAGAAATGTTGTGTAGCACTGCATTAGACATTACGTTAGACCTATGGGAAGCATCTACATGTGACTTATGTATATGGCATTGGGTATAATTAGGTACCATTACGTATTAATATATTGTCTTGTACTTTACCATTGCTGCACAAATTATGTATTTATTTGTTAATACATTAATAAGCATTTATATCATGGGTTGGTTTTAAGTCTATTTGCGAAATGGTATGGCCTCAAAATTTAATGTTTACTTTAGAGAAGTTTTTGAAGTATAAATTATAATATAAGCTTTTTTAAGAGTTTCATAAGTGGATTATTTAATGCTCAACTTTTCTCAAGTTTCTCACATATAAGTTCTTAAGAAAAGTTATGAATTAGACTTAAGAAAAATGTGTGATTCGACTCCATAGAGTTTTGTGCACTTTATTTAATGCTAACTGATTGATAATTACTGTTTCCAAATAGATTCTAATGGATTCGTTGTGTAATATTTTATTCAATGAACTTCCGAATGGAATGAAAACTCTAGTCCTTAAGTTATTTTTAATTTTAGTCACGGTATGTCTGCTTTATATAACTTTATTTCTAAGTCGTAATAATTTTAATTCTTTAAAAGGCTTTCGATAATGTCAATCAAAACCCACTTCTCGAGCATTTAATGTCTGATCAATTATTTGATGCATTGATTCAATTGCTTAATGTTTACCAACAAAGGCATTATAATGGATACAAAATGATCTTATTGTTGACCATTCTTGTCAATTACCGCAAATATGAAGTAATTTAAAAAAGAATAATTGATTTAAGAATTTAATTTAATATTAGTTTTCAAATCTGACAGTTGGTCAGTCCATATGTGGTCAAATTGTCTATAGTTGACGATGAAATTGCATTGAGTGTAAGATATGATTGAACTTGTTTTTGAAGCTCTAATGAATTAAATTTATAATTGGTATACCATTAGGGTTACGCTCAAATAGTTTCCAATGAATTACTCGATTTCAATAAAAAGTTTGACCAAATAAATAACGATTCCAAGTCAAGCGGATTATTCAATGCTTTAACAAATATGGTTTGTTTCCAAACTTATACAGTCAAACCCGTTTATAACGAACAGGTCGGTGCAGCCGAAAGTGCGAGTTATAACCGGCATGAGTTATAAGTGTCCACTTTTTAAACAAATCTAATTAATCGGTACATACGATATCATTCGTTATAAGCGGGTATTCGTTATATCCGAGTTCGTTATAAGCGGGTTTGAC
>JAQGAN010000616.1:0-10024 GCA_034697745.1 Nothrus palustris
ATATTGAGTTATATTGAGTTATATTGAGTTATATTGAGTTATATTGAGTTATATTGAGTTATATTGAGTTATATTGAGTTATATTGACAATTGTGTTTATATAATGATATACTGTAAGTATCGATAATCGAAATGTAATGCTATTATTGCATAAGTTTAACACATGAGATGACATGTTGTTTGGCTTAAAACTAATTCATAAACATTTCCATCAAATAAATACAAATATTGATTGTAAAAGTGCTATTATTTACAAACAGTTTTAGTTATTATAAATTTTCATTTACTAAACAATTAAATGTAAGTCACAATCATTTAATTGTAATTAAAATCGATTCAATTAAGATATTTATTATTAATATTATTAATAATTTTGTAGTTTTTAATAAATAAATTGAAAATAATATTAATAACAATGAAATTAACATTAAATAAGATATGTTTACAAATGAATTATTAGAAAATGGTTTAAATTAAACAATCATTTAATAGTTTAGAAAATAAGCTGAAGTGAAAATAAATTAATAGTAATAACAATAATAGGAATGTTATTATAAAATTAGACTTTTTGTTGTCTTTTGTTTTTGCTTTTAATGAACTTATGATTAAAGAATTTGAGAGAATTACAGTCGGGATCTATTATTCTGGGATTAGTCTTATATCTGAGACACTTTCGGGCGCACTTCTGGCCATTGTAGAGGCCGACCTCCCACTGCCGGACACATAGAGCGCAGTTGTGGACACATAAATACATTTTATTGTTATTGCTGTTACTGTTAGTGGCGATCAATTCATTAGTGGCGCAAAACGGCATCCAATTCATGAACATTGCTATCATTGCTATTAAAAACATATCATTTCTTCTCAATCCACACATATTTGCAACAATTTTCATCTGAAATAAACAAAACATATTTTGAGACATTTAAAACTCATCTTTAGAGTTATTATCAAAACTCAGACACTTTCATAATTACCTCCGATAAGGAAAAAAGAGTTGCTTTTTCTTATTGAGTTCACACTTAATAAGCTCTTCAAGCGATTAAATAAGTTTTAATTTAAAATAAATTATAATAATTTAAAAACGCGTCAAACAATTTAATGCTAAGCAAAAACGCCTAATATTCAAATGAGAGAAGATTCGCGTTAATAATGCACTTAAATTATATTGAATTAGAGACGAGACCTGATTTACTAAACATGATCTTAGAAAACAAAGTCTTAAAGTTATATTAAAGTTATATTAAAGTCTTTTCATGAAAACTTATTTTAATGAGTATTTTGCGGAAACTTTTAATATTAATGAGAAAAAGACTGATATATTGATACTTTTATACAGTTTTAGAAGTGGATGACATTAAATAGCAAATTAACATAAATATAAATAAAAGTTTGATCACAGGGTATATTAATGGCAATGAAAGTCGAGTGAAAGTAAATCATCATTTAGGCCAAGGGACCACTTGAGAGATCCTTGTCCTTGTCTTCACTTTACAAGACTTTTCCGGATCATTGCTATCATTGCTATCAATGCTATCATTGCTGTACAAAAACTACTGATTAGAGAAAAGTGAAATTAAGAGACAATAAATATAAATAAAAAATTTATTTGAAGATCGCAAAAAAGTTTAAAATACCTTGTATTGAATCGAGGGTTACGATAGGTTATCGATTTTTTAAAACTGAATATTGAGTTTGGCTTTTGGCTATTTTAGAGAATGTCCTCAATAAGTCAATGTCAGGCCGATTAAGACTTATTAAGACTTATTTGGGAGTATGGTTTACTACAATATAGTTCGCACACTTTGCAGTAGAGCTACCGTTCAATTGAAGACTTCACAAAAGGCTAAATTAGTTAAGACAATGTTAGCGCAAAACTCACAATCTTCGGTCATTTTCAATAAGTTGATTAAAATACCTGAAATCAAAGAACTGGAAAGCATATTCACAAATGCTGGCTATGAACTGGTATTTGACTTTAAACTTAAAATCTTAATGTAATTGTTAGTTAACATTTGTTGCTATTGAAAGAGAATAGCTGGCGGTGCAGTTCGTGATCTTCTATGTGGTATTCAACCAAACGATTTAGATTTTGCTACCAATGCGACTCCAATTCAAATGATTGATATCATGAGGTATTTCAAGAGCGATTCTTAAAAATTTTATATTAAAATTAAATGCTTTTAGAAACAAGGATAACATCCGACTGATAACCACACCTTCAGGTTAGACAAAGATAGTTATTTCCCAGAATATAAGCAAATGTTGATTGAATTAATTAATTGACTCCGAAGGTGAACGACATGGCACTGTCACGGCTCGAGTCAATGACAAACATCAATTCGAAATAACTACTTTGCGTATCGATAAGATTACTGATGGAAGGCATGCACAGGTCCTGTTTGTTAGTGACTGGAAAATAGGTCTGTCTGTTAATGATAATTATCAAAAATGATTAATTTTCTAATCGATTCAGACTCCTCTCGTCGCGATTTGACCATTAATTCTATGTTTCTTGGATTGGACGGTGTTTTGTATGATTACTTCAACGGAGAGCGTGATCTCAAAGATAACATAATCCAATTCGTCGGTGATCCCGAAGCAAGAATTAAAGAGGATTATCTCAGAATTTTTCGCTATTTCCGATTTCACGCTAGATATGGTTGCGCTGCAAAACACGATTCGCGAACTTTAATGACTATTAAGAATAACTGCGAAGGTTTGACACGTATTAGTGGTGAAAGGATTTGGTCTGAAATGAAGAGAATATTGACATTAAAGCAATGCGAAGATGTTGTGAAGGTTATGTTTAATGAAATAGGAATCGCTAAATATCTTGGATTTAAGCAGAATTCAGAATTAGTTAATCAAAAGGAAGCGCTTGGAAAGAGAGGTTATTTTCGTGATTTGAAGGAATTTAATAAAGTATTGTTACGGCTCACAAATGCTGTCGACGAAGGATTCATACAAAGCTGGGAACCTTCCACTCTCTTCGCTTCTCTTATAATTGAAACAAATGAGTTAATGAGTGTTTGTGCGAGACTCAAGTTCTCAAATGTGGAAAAAGAGGCCATGCTTTATATCATTACAAATCGAGACAGCTTCGAGTCAATAGATTTGCAAACTCTCAAAGTTCAGTTGGCGCTATCGCCTAAACCTAATCAAAATCTTTTGAGAAAATATATAATTGAGTGCTTGCAATATAAGGGTCTCTTCTCTCTCATTGGAGACATTACTAATTGGCCAATACCTGAATTTCCATTTAGAGGACACTTAATTGGAAATAGAGTTAAAAAAAGAAGTTTAATTAGTGCTGTTTTGAATGATCTCAAATGTATTTGGGCTAAGAGTGACTTTCAATTGACTGAAAATCAATTATTGTTAGAATTGGACAAAGTTTTGCAAAATGAAAAGTACCAATAATTTTAATTTCTATTGAAAGTGAATTGACATTATTTTGAAATAAAATATTTATATGAACGAAAAATTATTTTATTTTTTCTTTATTTTATGAAATTCAAAGGTGGCCAAAGGCAGTTTTTAGTTGGGGTGTTTAGATACCCCTTCTTATGTTATTTAAAAATCAAACGACCCCCTCGTGTCGTCCATGTAAAAGATTTCCCCCCTCTAACAAAAATGAATGTATACCCGCACTGCGGTCTATGCACGTAACGCACGTGTGTATAACTTGTCACGCGCACATTTTAACTATAATTTTTGTAAAACGGTTGCTGTGCGGCGCGTTTGATATATTGCGATATTCTTTGCGTGTTTTGTGAAACACCTATAGTAAAAACAGACACTTTTAGGTTATAAAATGAGTCCCACATTACTTATAGTAATTTTACTTAGGCCTACTGTAAGTTAACATATTTACTTTCTTACTTTTTAACCTTAAGTTCAATCACTACTAAATTCGTGTGCAATTACTGTATAATAAAAGTTTTCATAAATATTCATTTGTATTTTAAATTACTATAAGATTAAGTTTTTAAGTATAGGATTTACATTTAAAATCATATTTTTATGACTCCGGCTTTGAACGCAACTTTTATTAACTTTGAAACCAAGGAAATTAATTAACATAACCATTAGATTCCAATGCTTTAGGAATCAATAATATTAAATAGATATTAAATGTGCCAAATTCAACATTTCCATAAATTGATAGAAATGTCAACTAAATATAGTTTTAAGGGATTCATTTTACAACCATTTTCTGTAAAGTTTAAGGTACAGTAGATTTCATGTATAGTATATACATTGTATACCATGGTGTGTAATACAGGTAAAGTGTTTCTGTTTTTTTCTATTATAATCAAAAGTTCTCCATTAAAGGTGATAAAAGTCAAGTTTCACTCTAATTGATCGCAATTCAAATACAGCTCAAAAAACAGGTATTTATTAAATAAATAAAAATGTTTGACTGCACTTTCATTCTAAAAATTATTATTATTATTATTATAATGGCGTGCAATTAAACACAAAAAATCATTAAATACTGGGATCGAATCTCAATGAATGGAAGTGAATTGAATTGGATATATTTTAAACTGTTAAATGTCTATCAAATTTGTAAATTTGTTCTAACTTTTAGTAAATTTTAGTAAATTTTAAACTTTGTTTACAATAAATTTATCTTTTAATAAGTGTATAGACTTAAAACTTATTTAAATTTAGGCTAAAATATAATTAATATTGATTAATAGAAAATATGATACAATACAGTATATACTGGGTCTATACATAGAATTTGGATCTGAATATGTATATAGAATTCACTATAGAATTAAACTAATAAATCTTATGAATAAAACAGAATAATTTTCAAATCGTGTAAATTTAATGAGGTATTTTATAAGTTCAACGATATAAGAAGTTAAGCATTTGAAAAATAGAAACATAATGTATAATTAATTGAAAGTATTAAACTTATTAAACTTCATTCCAAATATAACTTATTTGATAAAATAATCCGACAATAAAAAATATCAGATAAGCAGATATTATAGATCTAAAGGGCTGTAGGAAACAGAGCGTTTTATTTAGTACAAGGGTTACAATTAACATAATAACTCATAAATAACTAACACACAGTGGATAGATTGTAAGCAAACTTGATTAAAAATTCCTTATATTATACTTAGCAATAGTGGGATATTATTGAATGAACGATCAGTGATATAAAAAGAGATTTAATATATTAGATTTGTTTGATTATTTGTAAAATTAACGAACAATAACATCTATTTTATATGCTAGTGTATAATATTTAATAAGCACAAACTTATATGTAATATTAGTTTAGTTTAATTTAGCTTAACCTAACCTAACCTAATCTAACTTAACCTAACCTAATCTAACCTAATCTAACCTAATCTAACCTAATCTAACCTAATCTAACCTAATCTAACCTAAAACTCAAACAAAAATTTTCAAATCATTTCACTTCTGCAAAATGGAAAATAAACAAAATTAAATTTGTTTAACACTTGAGAAATTAGATCAGAAATGGAATCCGAATCAAAATTAAAAGACAAAATAAAACTCGTTTGAAATAAGCAGTTTTATTATTAAAAGGAAATACAATTATATGCGATAATCGATGAATAGAAAAAATGGCAATAAATAAAGCGAATGAAACGTATATGAGTCTTGAATTATTAACAATTTATAATGATCTGAAAAGTGTTTGTTTAGGAGAGATGCAGGTAATATAAATGAGCAGACTTCAGATTCCTAGTCCTCCCACATTTATATGTTTTCAAATTAGCAAATCATAAAAAGATTATAACTAAAGCTGAAGCTCGCATTTCTCAAAACTCACTAAAATTGAAACTATCAAAAATTTACGCACACAACTATCTCCACAGAATTAGTATTGGTATTGAGTTTTCTTTTGGTTTCTTATTTCTCTGACTTTAATGAAAGTCTAACTTATAATTTATATATAGAAAAATATAATTAATATCGTAAATAGAATGAAAAAGTGAACATTTTATTATAAAATTCTTATAATTAGAATTTAATACTCAGAAAAATGTTGACTCAAAAATGATAAGAGATAAAAACAAATATGCTAAAGTTTAAAATGTTAAGTTTAAAACATTAAAATGTCTTTAATGATGTTACTTGACCCAAACTTTCTAATAACCTTTTATGCGCATCACTTTTATTCGCGTTCATTAAAATATTGTATTTAATTCAATTCAAACCATTAAAATTTTTCCTTTAATTCATCAAAAGAAATATTTTGTATTCAAAAAATAAGTCATTAATTTATCTCTGAAATGTGTATTCTTTATTCCCAAATCGATTATTTGAATAGTTCTGTTGTTTGATAATAGCTCTCTATTTCAACAATTGCTTAGAAAAAGAACAGGATTTAAGGTTTCAATACTTTAAGACATCAATAATTAAGTCATGCAATTTTACTAAAATTAACTTTTAATACTATCTTTGTTAAGACTTATAAGCTTACAAAATGTGAATGAAAATTTGAATCTAATAATAGATACTATGATGAGTTGTAAAATAATTTTATACAACCTAAGTCTTGAGCAAAGCTGTGATAATAAGCACGCAAAATCTGTAAAATAAGGTCATTATTTTGTGTTTTCAAAAATAATTTCCTAAAATCCCTTCTTTGTCTTCCAATACAGTAACTTAAATAGTGAAATGTCAACTCTTTAATATTGACGTTTTCTTAGAATTGTAATGACTACAAAATCCAAGCAAGTATAGAATTGTAAGCAAATCCAAAAATTGTAAAATTAAGCAAGCACATTATAAAACATTGCTTTTAAGCATTTGCTTATTATCACAGCTTTGGTCATAAATTATGATAGAAGTTTATCATTAAATTCAATATTAAATCGCCATTTTAAAGATATTGAAATCATGCTTTCAACTCATTTATAAATTGAATATTTCAATATTTAAGCATAATTTAAGGAATATATTATAATGATTTTTTGTATAAACAAATATTCTGGACTTTCCAGAATCTATAGAATCTTCATTTTAAAAAAATGGATGTTATTTTTAGCTTTTAATAGCAAATCCTTCAATAATTGCAATAATTTACTTAACAAGTAATCCGTTTAGTAAATATAAAATTTATCGCTGTGTTTAAGTCTGTTTAAGTCTGTTTAAGTGATTAATCTGAAGCTCTTATAAAATAAAAAATAATCGGCAATATAATGATTGCAAATACAGTGTATGATTAGAAGTTGAAGCATTAATTAAACGTACCTTTGTGTTATTCCAAACGAGGTCAATTTTATAGCCGCGATCCATGTTTGGGCTTTCGTTTATGTGTTGTAGAGCTAAATAAACTGCAGGCAAAACTCCTCTTCCGATTGAACCTTGAATTATGTCTTTGCTCGTCGGGAAAAAGCCGGCGATGTATAACTTGTTCTCTTTTGATTTGCTGATTGTCGCAAATATTAAAATAGCGAAAGCCGTCCACAAACATCTCGTTAACATCCATGAAAGTTGACGACCAGACATAATACTCTTATTTTTGATGTCAGAAACTTAAACCTATGTTCATAATGTGCACTCCAGATGATTGTCAAAACAGGTGATTTAATTTGATTTAAATTCGATATTAGTTCTCTTCTTTTGTATCAGATCTAAAATGAGATATTGTCGAACCAACTGAATGAGGTTTTGTGCGCTAACGCCATATCCCTTATGAACAGCTATTAATGAATATAACGACGACTTTCCAAATGCAATTGCAGAAGAAGTAGACATACAAAAGACGAGACATTCATTCGAACACATATATAATTGGCAATTGGTGACAGCTTCACCACTAGTTACTGCTTTTTTTCAACTCAGTTTTCAATCATTTGTAGCTCGACTTTTGATAATATATTGATATTAGAGTCAATGCAATGATATTCTGAGATTGCATTTCAAAGATTGAGTTTAAAACAATTAACTAATAATTGCAAAAATGATAAGTTCACAAAATAGCGTAACTTAAATTGTAAAGCAAAAGAAAATCAAACGTTTATCAGAGCAACTTTCTAATCATATTCTCTGTCTTAACTTTTCTCTGCTATAACACGAGTGCTGTGGTGTGGGTTCAACATAATAGATCCAAAAGCTATATTAGATCATAGCATCGAAGACACACTTTCTTGCTCTCTTACTCGAACTCGTGCTATCCTTTGATAGCAAACACAGCAAACACATAAAACGGCAAAAGTTGATGGAAGCCAAAAGAATTGTGGAATGTGGTAGTTGTGAACAACAAGACTCTGAGTCTGCGTCTTACCTTTTCTCGGGCGGAGTTGACTGCAAATAACCGAAATTCAGCCAAAACATGAAGCAGATAAAACGTTATAAAACAGTATAAAACATTATAAGACATTATAAAACATTATAAAATATTATAAAACATTATAAAATGAGACCATTCAATACAAACGAAAAACATGTAAATCAAAGTTCGCTCCATTTCAGGCACTTCTGTATGGATTATTGTTATATTTAAATTAATTCAAGACATTCATATCTTTGCAATTTATTAAATCCCTCTATAATTGAATTTATTCATCATAATAATAAATTTTGAAATGTAATTTTCCCTTTATCACTCCTTGCTCTTGTCTCTGTCTATCTGCATGTCTCTCTCTCTCTCTCTCTCTCTCTCTCTCTCTCTCTCTCTCTCTCTCCGTCACTCCATCTCTATCTGTCGAACTGTCTGTCTGTCTGTCTGTAACTCATTCAATCATTCAATAGCTTTGCTGACTCTTATGTAAAGATTTAATATTTAATTTATATGAAAGTTGCAACTAATAACTTATTCTCAATGAAGTTTGAATACATAGCCATTTATTTGTAGTATTGGCTGAAATACAGTATATCTACTTTCCTCTTCACAGTATGCGTGAGACGCACACTAAAAATTGACACACAGGTTGAGCTAATTTAATACTTAGTTTTATCACTAGAGAATGGGAAGCACTGTAATGCAGGTGTATTAGGGCATAATTTTCATGGTTTTTATGCCATCAAGTTTTTCGTGATCGGAAAGTGTAATGCATTCCTTTCCAAAGCCTACAATGTATGTGATTCGAGTCGGAAAAGAGTGACTACAAAGTCACACAACACACAACTGTATAATATGAAAAAAGTATAGAAAATTCATTTTGAATCAAATTGAACTTTACGCTTGACTATCAGTCCTTTAAATGACTCTTCTCTTCATATCTATCGATATACTTACCAGCTTTGCTCGTATGCACTTTTTGGCAGCAAATTTATCAGTGGTTTCGATTCATTTTTTTTGGTTATATATAAGCAAATAGAATATTTATTCGTACAACAAAACAACCCAAAGCATAATGTGAAACACTTTTAGGATTCACTAGCCATGGATGCAAAACAATAAATGTTATGGCTTCAAGAGTATTGCAAAAGCATTGCAACCAATGCCATTATTGATTTTTTTCAGTGGCGGCGCTTTAAATAAGCTCTCGGTCAATTATTTTCCAGTACAAGTTAGTTAACTCAATATTTTTAATATCCAAACTGGCTTAATGTACATATTATACAAATTTTACTTTAAATTATCATTAGAGAGAGTTTGTGATATATTTAATACTCCGCCACAGGCCTCAAAGGTCTTTTCTATTTTGAAGTTAAGTTTAATGGAATGTTTGATCGTCTTCTCAATAAAAGCTTTTTTCCACCAACGGCTAAGATTCAAACTTTCACACATTCTTTGGAAAGTCAAAAAACAAAGCCACCAAATATTTCTATAATAAATTAGGAGCTGAATCTTTTATTATTATTAATTTTTTGTTGTTATTATTTTCAGAAGCAATTGGAATTTAGAGCAATTTTAGTGTAATATTGACTATGAGTTACACAATTTTTTGATAGTAGTAAAAAAGCAAAGTGCAATTCTCATTATGGCACTGTATTATAAGCTTTATGTCTTTTTGCGCTATATTTATATAATATTGTTTATGGTATACAGTAAGTTATACATTATACAGAACTT
>JAQGAN010000617.1:0-10023 GCA_034697745.1 Nothrus palustris
CCCATTCATATTATTTATTTTTTGAGAATATATTAAGACTTAGCTTTTTTTCCTATGATAACAACATATGGATTCACAAATTAATATGTAAATATTTGTAAACTAGATTTCGGTAGCATACCTTCATCAGACATGTTTAGAGTTTAAATGACAATGTTGACATTTTGTGCTTTGCGTTTTTTATGAGAGTTTTGAATTCGCGATTAACTAAGGTTTGTCCGGAAAAGGTATGTCCGCCTGTTTTTTGGGAATAACTTTTGATCAAATCATTCAATTTTGATAAAATTTTTACAAAACAGAGACAAGACAATGCCGTGTTATTGCATAAAATTTCATTAGAATCCAAGAAATTATTTGCGATTTAATGAGAAGAGATATAAAAATTCTGATGCATTCGAAAGCTCTTTAAAAAATATTCGACACATGCATTTTTATTTTTCCATAAAATGGACGTACTCGTTTTCTCACTATAAATTTAAAAATAATTTTAAGTTAAAATAAATAATTATATTTTATATATTAATCTCTGTAGCTCTTAGTTTTGGAAAAAATAAAAATACATTTGTCGAATAATTTTTGAGAGCTTTCGAATGCATTGATCAGAATTTTTATATCTCTTCTCATTTTCGACTAAATCGCAAATAATTGCTTAAATTTAAATGAAATTTTATGCAATAACACCGCATTGTCTTGTCTCTGTTTTGTAAAAATTCCATCAAAATTGAATGATTTAGTCAAAAATTATTCCCGAAAAACAGGCGGACATACCTTTTCCAGACAAGCCTTAATTAGTAGTTTTAGTAAAATTTTAATCCATTTATCAGGAAATCTATTTCTAATACAGTGAATCCTCTTTATAGCGAATCCACGTTAGTGTTAAAAAAGATTGTGAACTCAAACATAAAAAACTAATACAATTTTACCTCTTTATAGTGAAACCTCGTTATAATGACTATTACTGTACAACTTTTGTTATTGCAAAGCATAAAACACTAACATTTTAAAGTCATTTTAACTCTAAAACTGTCTGATAACTGTTTGATGAAGATATGCAGATTTGCCACCGAAAACTAGTTTACAAAAAATACAGTAGACTCTCGTTATAGTGAAGTCGGATATAGTGAATCTTCTGATATGAAAGGTTAAAAATGTTGAATTAGGTTCAGTCCCCATAGAACTAATATTAGTTATCTCCGCTTATGACGAACTCCGCTTATAGTGAATAGATTTCACTTGCATTTGCCCGTTCCCTACAACGAGAGTCTACTGTATATTAATTTGTGAACCCATATGTTGTTATCTAAAGGAAAAAAGCTAACTTATATGTTTTATTACGACATATATATTTTTATATCAATAAAAAAATGTCATTTACAGTTTAGACTATCTCTTCCAAAAAAACTCGTCATTTTTATATGAATAATAAATTTATATTTTGCTATAGGCTTCGACTGGCATTCCTATAATGAGAACTCTGTAAATCAATCATAATTTGCAAGAATAGCCTTAGGTATAGCTTTAATACAATAAAAGGGCTTTATATATATTTACTCAATATTTTAAAATATTAATTGAGCCCTTTTATTATATGAAATTATAACTAAGGCTCTTCTTGCAAATTATGGTTGAAATTACGCAACAAATGTATTTACTTTATTTACAGGCCTTATCGTTAATGGCTTTACATGATCTCAAAATAAAATGGGCACATTTTGGATTACTACTAATCAATCACTTTTCAACACGTTTTTTTCAATTAATATAATTAAAATAATTATACATATGTTAGAGTTGTAAACTTGAGAAAAAAACACATGCACTATATCTTATGTTGTCAGTTTATATAATAAAAAACGTGTTAAGTTTAATAAACTTACATTTAAAGGCCCATAATTCACTTCTTTTCATGCCATTAACAATACGTGTAATTGATGTCAAACATTCATTAGGTATTTCGAGATCAGTTAAAAATTCATAAAACTTTTGTTTAATCAAAACTTCAACTGATTTTATGCCATCTGACACTTGTTTATAAAAAGTGTCGTTAAATGAGAGTTTTTCGCCGAAATCATTATTGTTATCCGCGCTCTTCATAAAGAACTTATATTTTTGTACAATATCAGCCAATCTATTGTTACTTAAAAATCCAATGTCATCCTCATTCTCTTCTTCATTATAATCATAATCATATTCTCTATGATTGGTTTTATTCTTTTGATCGTTTATATGATTTTTGGCTTCATTTTTATCGACAGCAGAAAATACGTCGAAATTTATGAAAAGCACACACATTAATATGATTTTCATATTCATTTTTTTATGAAACCTTTTTAAATAAAATTACTTAAGGTTATATCAGTCTATCTGCTAATGCATTAAATGAGAAATTCATTTTAAAACTAGAAATGCAAAAATACAATGTACAGATCGTTTCAGATCTTTTGAAACGTCTCTTAAATTCATATTTATTACAGTAATTGCTTTATCACGATTTGAATCACTTAAAGAAAACTTATTTGCATTACTTTTACATAAATATTTCTAAAAATTCATTAAATTTAAAAAATGGTATAAATATCTGAAACAATCTGTATTCATTTTAATAAATAACGGGTCAATCCTTGAAAAATTATTTGATGTCATTTTAGATAATAGTGGAAACAGAATATTAAAATGTTATATAAAAAATAAATACCAATACATTTTATACTACATTTATTAGTCTTATGGCAACTACTTCAACTGCTCATTTGATGAAACCCCTAATAATGAACCCTTACCTGCTGTATTAATTACTAATAAAAGTATGTGTGTTGCATTATAATAGTGTTTAGCTTAAAAACTATTTTGATTAAAAACTATTAAGAATACAGGGATGTACATTCAAGGCATAAATAGCGTTTCTCTGAACTCAATAATCATTTTGATAAGACTACTAATATTGCCATAAAGTCTTTATCAAAACGTGAATCTGATATCAATTATAAACAAATTCATAAGTCATATCAGATTTACATTTTGATAAAGACTTTATCATAAAATTGAAAGTCTTATCAAAATGATTATTGAGATCTGATTCAGATAAGAGGAAAGCTTTATTTTTCTTGACTGTACTTCATTTATATGAAGACCCAATTGTTGCTGACTCTGCTCTATTTATTTAATGGCATTTTGTGTTGCAATCAATGCGTCCAAGAACTGATAGATATAAAGTTCAGAGACATTTAGATAATTTTGTACATCTTCTTCTGACCATTCTTGGGGTTCATATTCTACTTCTGTGGCGCCTGTTCTTTCTGCATCGGGTCTTCAGAAACTTCGGGGATCTCTTTATAGCACATCTCAATGTCTCAATGTTTCTGAACTCGGGATTAAGTCTTTTGATGGTTTACTTTTTAGGCCCGAAATCTACTTTATATCAGTTCTGAAGTTTAAGAAATGATTTTTAAAAATTATAAATGAGATCTTATTCACAGTAAAGTATTGCAATTCAGAAACAATTCAACAAAACAATGAATACTATACAATTATTTAAAATAAAGGGTAGTTTAGCGAAACAATACTTATTTTAAAGCATATTTTCATTCTAAGCGCATTATAAGAAGAAATGCTAGAGAATTGTCAAAGTAAGTTTTAGTGGTTCCACTTTGAACAACAATTTAGTTTGTGATCTATTAGGTATTTTGTTAGCAGAAACGCAGTAATGCTATAACAGTGGGCTTCAATGCAAGCCTATGTATAGTGAATGTATGTCTGTATGGAAACTGCACTCATAAGAGCTCGTTTTTTTGTAAGCATTTTTGGATTTCAAATGGGTATCCACTTTCGAGACGACCTTATAATACGAGAACACAAAAAAAACTAATAGAAAGGTTGATTCAAAGGGAGTCTATGGAGGGGCGAACACACGACTGCACGACACACACGTGCAACGGCACGAGCCGTCAGCAAAACACAGGAAAGAAAGCTGTCTTTAATAATCACGAGTCAGCACAACGTCCTGTCTCTCATGAGGTTGTTTTTGTGTTCGTGAAACTAAGCGTCAGAACAGCTGCCAATTCGGACGAATACAGGCTTTGGGTTAAGGGGAAAATCGCAACAAAAACTACAGATGTCTTCAGGATATAAAGATGTAGTGATAAATATTCTTTTTAAAAGTTGAAATGTTTCTAAAGCTTCCAAATTGTAAATATAAAGAAAAAATAGATATCATATCGCATGAAATACAAAATTTCTAAATATCAATTTGATATTTGAATGCAAATAACTATTAGGATAGTTTACATCCAATTTCACAGAAGTATAAGTTTTACTACAATAAGGATTTAATAATTCAATTATTGAAGAATTACAATAAAAAAGTAAATAAGATTAGAAGATTTAAAATATCGAAGCCATAAAATTGATTACTTTTAAGATGTCATTTATTTTCGTTTAAATGAAATAAAAATCATATAAATTTACGATAAAAATAAAATAAATGTTATAATTGGTTGAAAGCTGAGAATGAGTGCAATCATCTCTTAAATAATGTGATAACTATTATAACTATTGAAATAATGTAATAATTATTGGACACTTTAAAAGTGCTGACTCGGCAAACATGTCCTGAAGCTCTTTTGGTTCACTTATCAGTTATATCTTATAACTGATTTCTGTGAAACAAATCCAATTGTCTCAGAAACTTGAACTTTTAACTTTAAATATTCATATTTTTGTATTATTAATAAAGTTGGACACCAGTTCAGCTCACAAGTCAGTGGTACCTTTGAGCTCGATTTTCAGATAAGCTTTCATAAAAAGAGCCCTAATTAGTGCTCTAATTAATAGTCTATTCATAGCAAGAGACTTAACAATAAATACTAAAACATATCTTCTATATTATTAAAAATATGATGCCTATCTGTCTGTCTGTGTGTGTCTGTGCGTGTGTACGTCCGCAATAATGCTTTTTAACAATACATTAAAATTTTTACTTTTTTAAAAAAATGAAACTTTTGAAATATGCATAATAATGTAGCTATTTCTTCAACAATACTTTTGAGAACAATGGTTAAGAATAGCGATTTCAAATTTTAAATCATAGTTAACTATATGGGTTTGAGATTAAAGGACATATTAGATAACGGGTTAAATACAATAAGTTGCGAAGCAACGAGTGCCCCCCTAGTATACATTTTAATATCTGAACCTAACCGCAAACTGGAAATATCAGAAAATCACGAACTGATCCGCGGAATGAACCGCGGGTATCCGCGGTTCTGTTCGGTTAGACTCGAACATCTATATCTTAAACTATAGCTGAATAGCTTAATAGAATATAATTGTTAACTTTTACTATTATAATTACTTGAAAGTCTAACAACATTCTAAAGTTATTTTTAATATTAGTTAAATAATTATTAAAGCTATATATTATATAATCTTAATAAATAATGAAATAAGCTCATATTTTTGTATCGCAATATGAGCCGATAAATAAAATTATCAATAAAATTCGGAAAATAATAAATTTAAAAAATATTGTATTTTTACATCAATTAAACTTTGGTTAATATAAAGTTAATAAAAATATGAAGTAAAAAATAAATTCTATCATTTATTCTAATAAAAAGAGTAAGTTCTGTAAAGAAAACTTTGATAAATATGAGTTTAATTATCAGCTCAATCTGTAGTACTTAAGCTTAAGCACATCTCAAGCTCAAGCTCGGCAATTTTGACGCTAGTGTCATCACTAATAAAAATTTTTAATTATTATTACTGTTCATTGGACTTGAAAAATAATTTATAAATTTCATTCATTGAATACAATTCAATAATCATTTGAATTATGGAAATAATTGAAATTTTGAGCTCAATATTAGATAACTTAGAGTTGATTTAAAGCAGAATTAATAGTTATTTAGTATTTTAACAAAACTGTCATATATTTTGAATCAATTGTCTAAAGAAGTACAGAGTGTTTATTACTTTATTTTTAAAAATATTAAATTTGCATTAAATTTTGTTTCTGAAATTTATTAATAAATAATTATTTTTAACTATTTATCAATATTTATGACAGTTTATTAATAATAAGCATATCGTTAGCTAAGTTTTCATATATCATATCATATGATATATTAATAATCTTAATAAGTGATCCATTAATTGTTTGATTAGTTATAATATTTTAATAATAATTAAACAAATAATTAACTGTTAATTAGCTAACATTTGCAACTTTTAAAAATATAATATTTCGATTTATTTTGATTTACCAATAGATCTAAAATTATATAATCTAAAAACTTATTAATATTTAAATGAGAAAACTTCATAAAAAATAAAATATTTCTCATTAAAGACAAGCCTAAACTGAAGCCCTTTAAAGCACAGATGTTTCGCACAGAGTAAAAAAATGTTAAAAATCATAATAAATATATAATTTAAATAATCAAAATTAACATTAAATTAATAAGCTTTTAAGGAGCAATGTCTCACAGAAGACTAACTAATGTCAATAGGCTTGAGTCGAGCTAAAGGCATCTTTATGAGCCTGAGGTTTTAGCTCTACTTTAGGAAATTAGAGCCTATTCTCGGTAAGCTCGAGATGGGCTCAGGCTCATAGTCATGCCTTTGATTTTGAAATAAAGACTTTTTTGCAGAGAAATTTTGTGTGCATTATTTATTTATTGAATTTAAGTTATCAAAGCGTATTTCGTAGTGCTCCAGCCATATTGCAATAGGTTAAAGCTTAAGCTCTCAATTTTCGAGCCTATTTACATAATTAAGAATGAGCTTATTCATTTATGAATATTCTTAAGTATTCTTCAAAAAAATAATTTATTGATTGGTTGTTTCAAATAGTTTCTAAACTTTTTTATATGGTTTATAACACTTTAATTAGCCAAAGCTTTTCGATGAAAAACTATAATCTTCATCAGGGTTTAGATTACAAATAAAAATAAATTATTTGATTTCACCTTAAATGTGAAAAATGCAAAAGTCTATTAAGTCTAATAGGAATTAGTTTTAAGAGTATATTATTTGAGAAAGCAGCGGAGATTAATTCATTGATATATTCTAAATGATTACTTACTTAGCTTAGCGAGTTAATTATTTATTTAATATTACCATTTTATAAGTTACTTATATTACTCTATTTAATGTCTAAAACGAGTTTAAACAACTATTTGTATTCATTAAGTGTTTGAAAAACTTGTCTCTAATTAGCAATTAAGGTACAAACGGATCGCCAATAATAATAATAAATCTTTGAGTCTTCATTTAAGTATTCAAAAGTAACATTATATCAATACAGCATCACTGCTACTGTATTTAAAATTTGGTAAATCTTAATTTCTGACCCGAGTTTAAAATACTTTGCGGTCTGAAAAAAGTCTTTAACTATCTCTTATTTCTTAGATAAGAATAATGATGTTTTAGTATCTTTAAAATTCTTCATTATTACTTATTTTATTTGATCAAAAAATTCAAATTTAAAATTCAATATTAGTTTTGAAATAGTTATGAAAAATTAAAATACTTAGTGATGCTATGAATGAATTTATTATGATAGCCATTGTTTAAACAATCAGTAATCAAAATTAAAAACAGCGTTGCCCACTTGGTGTGGCTCAAAACTTGACAAAATTTTAGTTTCATTGCATAATTGCATACTCTATTTGTCTGTCATCTTTTTTTTTGTAAAAATATTTATAACGAAAGACTTTAAGCAGAATCTCTTCACTCATATGAAGACATCGAATAATTAAAGTACTGGTATTTAGTGCTTAAAGAATAATAAATATTAGATTTAATTTAAAGTTCTAATAACTTTTTAAAACCGGACAAAATATCTTAAAAGTAGGCGACAAACAAAATCTGTAAGTTATTTATCTTTTTTGTATTTCACGTATAAGAGGGAGACCGGAAGCAGACCAGAAGTGTCTGGAATTTACAAAATGGAAAGGAGTGACCAAAGACAACTTAAAATTTTTCATTCTTGTTATAGACACCAAAAATAGATTTTTCTAAAAAATTTCCAGTATTTATCATTTGAAGTATAAAATGCACACAAATTGAAGCCTCCTATGAAACAGCTATCAAATAGACCTTACTTTAGAAATTGACTCTAAAGATCACTTTCAGCTACTCTTAATAATTGGATAACTCTTAAAGGTGTGAATAACTACTTAGCCAGGCATCGGATCAGTCATTTAATGGAAAGGTGTTGGGTGTGGTTGTGTTGTGTGTTGTGTTGTGTGTTGTGGGTGTTTGGCTATTAAGTTATAGCTTAAAGTTTGTCTATTTATAAAAATCCTAAGTTATTAATATTGAAGAATTTGGCTTTGAATGTGACGCAACTGTTTTCATATAATTATAGTAAAGACTACCTTCTGGTGGTTTAATTCACAACTAATCACATATATATAGCATTAATAGCGAGACTTACTGTCAGTTTGAGATTGTTTTGATTTTTGACGTTTGCCTTTTGTTAGAATTGATGTTACAATTGATGACTCGCTTTGTCTGTCATTTAATTAATCTTTGAATTAATGAATCGAAACAACAAATCAGTCGAAATCGCAAAACAATTGGTTAACGATTTATATGAGTTTCGCGACAATTACTTTATTAATTGTGAATTAAATTCATTTAATAATAAAGAGACTGAAGTTCGCAATAAATTAAATGTAATGTAAATTAGTTTTAATGATAGATTGCATAAGAATTGACGAAATAATTCAATTAATTATTCAAATAATTGCTAAACAATTGTTTACTCTTTTAGGAAGTATTGAAAGGTTTGGAAGAATTAGAAGAGAAATGCGAACCAATTGAGGAACCAATAGATAAGGCATTCATTTGTTTACTGAAAGGCAAAGCTCTTAATATTGAGAACAAATTCGATGAAAAAGCACTGCAATTGTTGAGCAAATCAGTGAAACTCAATCCACAACTGACTGAAGCCTGGAATCAATTGGGAGAATGTTATTGGAAAAAGAGTGACAATTATTCAGCTCTGAATTGCTTCGAAAGCGCACTAAAGCATGAAATAAATAAGATATCACTGAGAAACGCATCGATGGTTTTGAGACAATTGGGAAATACAGACGAAGAGAAGAAGAACAATCTCTTGAAAAGTGTCGACAAAGCTAAAGAAGCGGTAAAGTGTGATATTAAAGATGGCATTTCGTGGTATATTCTGGGAAACGCTTACTTAACGCTATTTTTCAATTCTTCAAATCACGAAAATTCAATTTTGAAGGCCTGTAAAGCCGCTTATCTCAAGGCATATAACGATAAAATAGCTTATTGTCAAACAGACTTTCTATTCAATTACGCGAGTCTTTTTCAATACGAAGAAAACTTTCTTCAGTCTTTAGAGTGTCTAAAAAGGGCCTCTCTTTTGGACCCCAATTGGACGGAACCCTTCGAACGACTAAATGGCTTATTAGACTATTTAAGAAACAATTGCCATATGATTCACAAAAAAGCCTCATTAAAAACAAGAAGAATACAAAATTTCATTAATAGCTTGACATCAGATTCAAAGTTAGCCATATATCAAACCAGAAAAATGGTAAATATTAATGATTTGACAGATGGCCTCAATTCTGATGTTAACCTATTGTGTAAAGTAATTGCTTGTATTAATAACGACTTAGCGATCGCTCACACGTTTTGTCTAATGGACTGTCAGAAACATTGCATTTCTTTATTAGCATATAATTTAGGGACAGATCGCGGACCAAAATTAGGCGACACTGTTATGATTGTAAACCCATTTGTGAAAACACATGACTTTTGCTTTGATGAGAAAAGCTTTAAATTTGAAAGTATTCGAGTCGAAAACCCTTTAAGTTTAATAATAAATAATAAGAAACTCTCTGAAGATAATATTGTTTTACCAAAAATTGATAATAAGTTAAGAAATGATTAAATATATATAAATAGGTGTTTCACTCACAACATTCAAGAACTCTTCTATTGTTATAAAACTGGTTCCATATTCCAAGACCTTTGCTTTGAGTTCTG
>JAQGAN010000618.1:0-10022 GCA_034697745.1 Nothrus palustris
GTCTCATATATAGACAGTATTACTGAATATAATGGCAGACGAGTTAAGAATTATTTTAAAGTCGTGAGAATGAGACGAAGATCGAAACATGAAATTTTCATCACTAGTTTATGACATTCAACAAATAAAAAATAAAATTTAAATAATAGTAGTATTATATGAAATAATGATGAATTTGTGAGTAAAATGAACGCCCATTAAAACTTTTTTCATACAAAGAGAATTAGAAGAATTAGTCGAATCGAGTCGAGACTTGAGTGATTAAGTTATTTTATGTTTAATGACTATTTAAAAAGTTTTAAGGCTCAGAACATGTTGTGATTGGAATTTCGACTTGTCTAGAGTCGAGTTTATTACTTGACCTTTACTTTGATGTAATTTTATGATACGATAAAAAACTAAATTTTAGGATAGCATTAATATCACATTCAATTTTATCTAACACTTAAAATCTATTAGTTTGAGAAAAAAATAGATACCATAGATAGAGGTAAAAATGAATTTTTTTTTATTGTTTCAGTCGTGCCATCAAAACAAATCAAGATCTATTGCCAACCACTCCATGGTATACTTTATTTTTTAATGATTTTTGGGGCACACCATTGAAGTCAACCAATACTCACGGGTCGTATAGACCGATAACAGTGGTTTCGTTTAGGATAAACAATTTATTGCATGGCCTCTCACCACTTGGATTTCATGCATTTAATATAATATTACATGCAATCGTCACTATTTTATTTATGAAATTTGCTGCACAATTGTTCAATGACCAAAAACGCATTACATTAATTTCTGGTGCATTATTTGCCAGTCATCCGATACATGTCGAATCGATTTCTAGTATAGTCGGCAGAGCTGACGTGATGGCTGCAATCTTTTTTATTTTGTCACTAAATTTCTATATTAAATTTTGTAAATATAGTGATAATACTGGCAAAGGCTGCAATTCGTATTTGTATATATCATTAGTATTGGCGGCTTTATCAATGTTGACCAAAGAACATGGTATTACAGCGCTGGGAGTCTGTGCCGTATACCATATCTTTATTCACTACAAATTATTTCCTTTGACACCAGAAAACATTTACGATATAATAACAGAAGTATGATTTCATTAATTTAATTTAATTAAATATAAATAGAAATCTTGTTTAACATTGCATATATTACTTATATGACATATTTTCTAGCATTTCTAATATTGATCTTTTCTCTAATTTGCCTCTAATGTCACTAAAGAGACGATATAAGTATTTAAGAAAAGGACTTTTACATTTATGTCTGAGTGGCATAATTTTGATTGGTATCCGACTTGGAGTAATGGGTTCGACACCAGCATTCGCACCTTCAGATAATCCTGCGAGCGATAACCCCTCTGTGATAATTAGATTTCTGACTTTTTTATACTTACCTGCTTTCAACTTTTGGCTATTGATATACCCACGATGGCTGAGTTTCGACTGGTCTATGGAAGCCATACCATTAATTCAATCTGTCAATGATTCGAGAAATATAGTGTCTCTTATATTCTATATAAGTCTCATTGTATTACTCAAATTTGTGCTCCAATACTATTATAACAAGTGCTCAGAAATGAAGTCAATGAACGATTCGATGGCATGTAGCTTAACATCAAATGCATGCGGTTGTGCCCCGTGTTGTTATCAACACCAACATCATCAACATTCACATCTCAGGCATTTGAAACGACCTTTCAATTTGAAATCTAATAACAACAATTCCTTGTGCAGTACTATTGACGACGATATAAGTCTTGGCTATAATAACAATGGACTTATAATTGCCAACAGTGGAAATTCATTCAATTCAAATACATTTGAGGAGACATTTAATTACTCCAACACGACAACAATGACAAGAATGGATTGCATAACAATGTCACTATCTTTGATGATAATACCATTCATACCTGCGACTAATTTGTTTTTCTACGTGGGTTTTGTGATCGCGGAACGTATATTATATATTCCGAGTTTCGGTTATTGTCTATTTATAGCTATTGGTATAGAGTCATTCATGAAGCGTAAAACGATGCGATTTATCACTTTGATTGCATTATCAATATTATTGATATCATTTTCATTGCGAACATTTGTTAGAAATATTGATTGGCTCACCGAAGAAAATCTCTATCGTTCTGGTATTGCCATTAATCCACCAAAAGGTAATTTTAATCAAATAAATATCTCATATTTTTAAAAAATGAGTCTTTCACTTACGTGACATTCACTAAAGTGGGATAAGAAGTGGGATAAGAAAGAAGTAACTAAATATTATATCTCTTAATAATTAATATTGACTTTTGAAAGAAAATATGTCTTTTTATTTCTCCTCTTATTGAATGCTCGCTCAGCTTATGGTAATTTAGCGAATATATTGAGCGCACGGGGAAAGAAGAAAGAAGCCGAATCAGCCTATAAAAAAGCTTTAACTTATAGATCTAATATGGCAGATGTACACTACAATCTGTAAGTTCATTAATCATCTCATCTTTTTTATGTTTAAGACTTTCTATTAGCTTTACTTATATAGTCTTATATAGTCTTATATTATTTAATAGTTCTCAAGAACTTTATTTTACTAAACTTTATAACATTTATTGTTTCTTTCGAGTCTGTTATGACAGATATTTTTATATTTCATATTAAATGACTTATATTTATTATTATTGTTATCTTTATTATTATGACAATTGTAAGAACTGTGTAAGAGTAACATATTCTCATTTGACTCCATTAGCTAAATGTCTAAATAATGTTAAATTTAGTCACATATTTTGAGTTATGTCAGGTTAGGTAATGGTTTTTTTCGAAATATATTTTGGGCTATTAATGGACAAAAATTTTATTATCGTTAAATAAATTGATCATAAATATGAATCTTTTAACGAAGAATTTTTTTTGCTAAAATATGTTACTGAAATTGTGAGACTAATCTCTGAAATTCTCTCGATTGCATACTTATTCACGAATTAAGTAAAATTATATTCTACTTAAACTTTTTATGGAATTACGAATTATGATAAGACTCATAAAAATACTTCTAAAGCACAAAATGAACATAAATGATAGTAATATATCAAGTGAATTATACCTTTTTATATTGATATCAATAGAATCGCTAAGATTTAGTACCAAATTAGTTATGAGAAACCGGAGTATTTATACTCTATGCGAGTACTTTAGCAAAATCGGATCATATAATGAGCAAATAGTTTAATACTTGTTTGATAAATAATTCAAAGTGACTCTATCTTTCGATTATCATAAATTATTAGTAGAGTACCGACAATGAGTTTTATCCGTTTTTATCTATTTTAAGAGACTAAGACAGGTCTGAGATAAGCTCTAAACTTTGAAAAGAACAAATATTTTGATTGGTTTAATTTACTTTAACACCTTTGTTTACGTTGATGGACAACTTAGTTAGTGTTCGGAAATTACTTGCACTCATCTGTAATGCTCGAGTATTTTGGTTTGTTAGCAACCACTCAGTACACCATCACTTCATTTTGGCCGATCACGAACGCTATTAATCAGTGATTATCATATTTTAAGCGAAAATATGTTTATTAATATAATATAATAATTATATAATAATATAATTAGTGTTTTGAATACGAAAAGACTAAAATCTCTCCAAAAGAATATATAGCCGAGAGGCACATTTGATTGAAAAGCATAATCGATTTTAGGCAATTTTATGAATTAAGATAATTTTGCTCATATTGTGTAAATAAATTTGATTGATACGATTACTAAAATTTCTACCTTACACAAATTTAATTAGCCAAAATATTTAATGTTGTCTCTATTTTTTATATACCGGAAAATTTCTGAATGCAAAAGTGATAATAAGTTTACTAGTAAAATAATTATATTACAATGTTGATATAAGCTAATACTAATTACCAGTGTTTGTCAAGGGAAGAGGTGCTTAATTATTCTAACCTACCTGAGAAGGCATAAATATTGCCCTTCCCCGCCATTTTGCCCACATTGTCTATTAAAAACATTAAAAACTATGAATTTTATCGCTTCCCTTTCATCTAATTTTGGAGAATATGTTGAGCTGCCCTCAACCAACCGAGCTTTGCAAACATTGCTAATAGCCGTTCTCGTAATAATACTTTATAAAGATTACAAATATTAATAGTTAAACCTAAAGAGAATTGTATTATGAATAATTCATAATATTAAAATATCATAGATTAACGATACAATTTCTAATTAGGCGTCATAAACTAAATAGTAACTTTACTAGTTTATTGGGTGGGGGGGCAGATGCAGGTGTCACATTACGGTTAGAACAATGCCAGGAACAGAATTACATGAGGTGACTGAGGCTCATGCAAATTATAAAACTTTTTTTTATTTAATAAAAGATGCCTTAAAATTTTGATATCTATTATATAGATTATTTATCAATATGAACATTTTATTTCAATTAAATTTATATTAATCAAATGTAAATTTGATTTTTCTAATAAAGTACAGTATATCAATAATTATAATATTATTAGACTATGAGAGTAGTAATTATATGCTGATGTTTGATAACTTTAATTATATAGATATTTAATCTGCATATTCAATTGTAAATTTTTGTTCATATCTTTATGATTAATTCCGATACATTATTTTTGTTATTTATTTTTTACAAGTATTGAAGTTAGTTTTTATGCCCCACTTATAACAGTTTCTTAAATAACTGATTTTCTGAATTTCTGAAAATAACTTTTTCTTATAAAAAATATACACATTAAATATAAGACTTTCATATCCTATTCAATAGTGGAATTTTACTTCAAGAACAAGGAAGATATGAAGAAGCGCTACAAAGTTACAAGTCTTCAATTCAGTTCCGACCGAGACTAGCGATGGCTCATCTCAATATGGGCTTAGTTCTGGTCCAGTTGGGCAGAAAGCAAGAAGCCATTGATGTGTACACGCATTGCAGTACTCTCGATGGCACGGGTTTGAAAGATCCCAAAATGCATGAGAGCACCAAAATTTCAGCTCTATTTAATTTGGGACGTATTTACGCCGATGAAGGCAGATATGAGGATGCAATTAATATATATAACGATGCAATTCATAAAATGCCTCATCACTATCAGGCACAGTCATTATATAACATGATAGGAGAAGCATATTTCAAGTTGGGACAACTTCATGAAGCAGAACATTGGTTCAAACAGTCGCTCTCAGCTAAATGGGATCACATTCCGGCTCATCTCACTTATGCCAAACTATTAGCCAAACGGAGTCGAATACAAGAGGCCGAGCAGTGGTTCTTAAAGGCTAAAGAATTAGATCCAAATGATTCTAGTGTTTATCAACATTATGGTTAGCAAAACTAACTTAATATTTCAGAAATTAACAGATTATGACAAAAATATCTCATTTAATTGCATTTCTATTTTTAGGCCAATTTCTATCCGAACAGGAAAGACATGAAGAGGCGGCTGAAGTTTATTTAAAAGCAGTTAAACTCACTCCAAGTGATTATGAAATAATTTTTAATACAGCGAATACACTTCGACAGGTATTACAATCGATTGAATATAATTGTATTTGAATTGCGTTTGGATTAAAGAATGAATTAATTTCAGGTGAAGAGAAACCTCGAGGCGGAAAACTTTTATAGAGAAGCGACAAGACTTCGACCAAATGAAGCCACGAGTCATATGAATTTGGGAGCTATGCTTCACGTGAATGGAAAGCTAATTGAGGCTGAAATGAGTTATTTAGAAGCATTACGTCTTAAACCTGACGATGCGATCACTCAAAATAATTTAGCAAAATTGCGACATTTACTCAATCAAAAAAGAGCTGTTGGGATATAATAACCATTCAATAATTATTTAATGTAATTTAGTTGAGAATAACTTAATATGATTTGAGACTAAACCAAAATGAAGCTAATTCTAGTCGACGCGGTATTAACTATTATCGATTGAATAACTCTTATTTGAAAATTTTAATTCCAATTAATTCTGTGATAATCGCAATTTTCGATTAAGTCTATTCGTTTCAAGAGTTCGTTTACTTAACATTTATAGTAATAATAATAATATTAATAATAATAATAATAATAGAGTATTCAGAAACAGAATGACTAAACTTAATATAAATCATATAACGAAGACTTTCCTCACCGACTCTGTGATTGGTATTTGCAATGATTACCCAAATTTACATAATTGATATGATCTGATGTCTTAATAAACAATTCTTTTAAAATTTACTTCATTTATATAAACAATACATTTCTACAATCATTTCAATAATTGGCCCTATTTTTAAGGCTGAGAAATACTCAAATTATATCATATAATATGACAATAAAATATAACAATAAAATAATAATATAATGTTTTGACAAAATTTCAAGTCTTAATTATTTATTTAATCACTTGATTATAAATATACTTAATATAAATATAGACACGTATTTTCAAAATCAAAATAAGCCAAATGTCTTCTTAAGTTTGTTATACTTAATCATATTAAGAGCTATACCATTGGCGATGTCTTCAGCCTCTTTAGTCTGTCCGTAATAGTCAGTGAACTCTCCCTCGGGATTAATTAAGTACATAATGATAGTGTGGTCTACAATGTAGTCATTTTCGTGATCGCGCGGACCAGCGCTGTAATAGACCCGAAACGAGTGCGTCGTCGCATCGATTTCTTCTTTACTTCCGGTCAATCCGATTATATCCGGTGAAAACTCAGCCAAATATCCTTTAATGGCTTCAGTGCTGTCTCTTTCGGGATCAACTGTTATAAAAACAGCTTGGACTTCATCCATATTTTTCGCTTTCTTAAGAATGTCGATGGCTTTGACCATCTTTTCGATCTCATCCGGACATATGTCTGGACAATGAGTAAACCCGAAGTACAGCAGAACCCACTTTCCGAAAAAGTCCTTCGAGTGAACGCGTTTCCCATTTTGATCGATGAGATCGAAGTGTCCACCGATGGCTGCCTTTCCTAATGAACGTCTTCTCTCTTTCTCTAATAAAAGCATTTTTTCTCTTTTGAAGTGAAGAAAAGCCAACGAAAAGACGACAACAATTCCTCCCGAAATGAATAGAGTTTTCCAACTAATTAATTGTCTTTTACTCGAGTCAACCGATTTGGACGAACTTAAAATGCGATAACTTGTATTCTTCGACACGAGTTTAACACCAATTAAACAATTAGACTGTCATTCAATTGAGATCTCAATTATTGTCAATATTTTAAATCATATATTAATACAAATTATGTATTAATTAATAAAATAATTAATAAAAACTCACATTTTTTGTGAACAATGAATGAAATCGTTTTGAATTTGAAGATAAATAAGAGTTTGAAATACATTTCGAATAATGTGGACTTCGATAACAACTTCTAATGCAATAAATGGTAGTATTTGTTGATAATATTCTATGAAAAGCCATTTATCTCTTATTTAGTTTCAAATAATTTAAATGAAATAAACTGTTGTTTTGTTTTATTGTTTTCTAAAAAACATTTCAATAAATGAATTAATAATTAATTTAAATGAAATAAACATTTGTTAAACTAATGAACGAAAAGCACATCAATTAATGATGAAATAAATGCTTGCTTTCAGTCATATAAGACACCAATGAATGGCAGCACTCATTCTAATCGTTATATTAAATAATTTTCAATCCATTCATATTGTATTCGATGAGAAAATGTGAGCTTTGGCTTCATCTCGAAGTTCATGTCTGTCAGCTTTAGATGACTTCTAGAACTTTTAATAAAAACCCAGAGCTTCAACTTTTTCTGACCACTACTTATAATATAACTTTTTATAAGTTAACTAATATTAGTACAGATGTAGAGAAGGGTTAAAGTTTTCACAATTAAAAGTAATGAATCATAACTTTAATGCCAACTTTTAATTTTTGTTTAAAGATTAATTTAATATAATTTTATTTCAATATTCATATTACGAGTTAAATACAGGTCGAGTCTGTTTTATTTCTATTTGTAATAAAAAATTTCATGAATAGAAGTTACAAAAGTTTTAAGAAATAATAGCTTAACAAATAGTTTTAAATAAACGTTAAACTATTTACACTTTGTTAAGTTTACATTGTTAAATTATTTCTTTTTAACGGGTTTATCCTTTTTCTTGTCAGCTTTTGGATCTTTTTTATCTTTAGCTTTAATATCTTTGTCGCCTTTCGGTTTAGCATCTTTTTTATCCTTATTTTTAGGATCTTTGTTGTCCTTAGCTTTAAAATCTTTTTTATCATCAGTTTTAAGATGTATTTTGTCTTTTCCTAGAGTTGAATCCGACGAACGCAATGTTGGATTGCTTTCAACGTCTCCGCTGTTGTCCTTGTGGTCGGGGTTCTGACCTGTAGTGCTATCCGATTGTTTGATCACTAAATAGTAACAAACGGCTACTACTATAGCAACCACAACATAAAAGATTGCACTTAAGTGAAGAACGACATCATTTTCGAACTGATAGTTTGTCATCATTATCTTATACGCCAAAAGCCATATAATTGTAGCCGTAATCCAAACCAAATTAAGTAAAGCGGAAACTAAATAAAGGGCTGAATTATTTTTCTTGTTGGCTGTGTATAGAATCGGAGCACTTAATAATTGCAATAAACACAATAATCCGAATATCAATAAATGCGTTCTCTCTGTATACAAAATCTGGGCACAAATGCCTATTATTAAGTACTGAAGACCTAATAAAGTGTTCAAAACACTTAAATGAATTAAAATTGTTTTAAACTTTGAATCACTTTTTGGTGGCCCTTCAGGTGATTCTTTAGGCTTCGAATCTTTGGTATCTTGAGATTGTTCTTTAGTATCAGAAGGCTTCCCATCTTTAGTTGCTTTATCTTTATCTTTAGAGTCTTTGGTGGCTTTATCTTTATCCTTATCTTTATCTTTCGAAGGTTTCGCGTCTTTAGCATCTTTGACTCCTTTACCTTTATTTTTAGGCTTAGGCTTCGCATCTTTGGCCGACATTATTCTCAATTTGAATAATTAAATATTTAAAACTCGAATGTAGTAATAGTTTGAATTCAAATGAAACAAATAACGTAAACTTAACAAATAGTAATTCTCAAATGAAGCGCTGCGACAATACTCCTGGACTTATCAATCATAAGTACAATATATTCTAATAATATATAAGTAATTAATCGCACGCTCTCAATATTGTTTAGAATAAGTTTCACTTTTCGATTTCAGTTAAATTTCAAATATTTATTGTCTTAAAAAATTGATATAAATTTCGAATTACATCAATAGTGGAAGAATGAAATCTAAAGAAAGTAGAGTTAGTCTATTAGATGGCGAACGGATGTCAGGCGAGTCTATCACTCCTTATTATCAGACTTCAGGCCAAACTATTTCGAGTGAAGCAAAGCTTAAATATGAGTTGAATTCTCTTCAATCACAACAACAAGTGTTCGGAAACAAACTTTACCGCAATTGAGATCACTTTCAGCGCAGTCTTTGTCTTCTTCACAATTCGCTTCTCGTTTGGCATTCGATGAAAACAAAGACATTTACGATCGGAAAAAGAATTATTCTAAAGGTTTGAAATTATTCTCATCGAGTCCTTCATAGTCGAGTCCGTCATCGAGTCTGTCGTCGAGTCCGTCATCGAATCTGTCATCGGGTCAGTTGTCTCCACAACAATACATTTTAGACTATTTTACAAATGCAAATCAAAGATCTTTCAAGCCTTATGAAGAATATGGAGATCTAAATGAAAACAATGAAGACTTGCTTTTGCAGACTATTAGACCGCCGCCAGAGTTCTATTTAGATCTGCGTCACTCAATTGTATTCGACGGCAAATGGATAGCAGCAAAGGATCCAATAGAACCGCCACCGGCCAGAAGAGAAATAGTGGTCATATTTCTTATTAATAGTTTTATGTATTGCTTCCATTAAAATTTTAAAACTCAATTAAAATATTTTTTTTTACTAAAAGTAAAA
>JAQGAN010000619.1:0-10015 GCA_034697745.1 Nothrus palustris
TGTTTTATTTATTCATTATATAATTTTTAAGAAATTTTTAATAAATTTAGAAAAAATTCCCTCTTGAAAGTCACACTCTGTAAAGTGACATTGAAATTTTGCGGTCCCAACTGTGTCACTTTAGAGAGGTCTATCTGTACATTAATTTATTTTCATAAACTCGTGGCAATAGAAAGCTTTCTAAAAATATATTTATAAACACTTTAATCATTAATTATAATCTTTGTTGAAAACACTTTAATCATAAATCATAATTTTTATTGAAAAATCAATTTTATTGATAAATAAAAATTATATCAAAAAAGTATATTTAAAGTTTATTTATATAAAAACTTTGAAAATACTTAAATGAAATAAATATGTTTATTATTTTATGTATTAAATATGTAAAGGTGAATCTTTTGTAATTATTAGTATAGGAAGTAGTGGTGGGTATTTCCGAGAATATATTTCTTGAATCTCGAATTTTAAGATGTCTTGAGACAAGAGTCTCGATCAAATCTCGAAAATTTCTTTTATTTCAATAACATTATTGACTGAATAAATAATTATAATTAAAATGATTGATGTAGTTTCGATGGGTGTAATCATTAATAAATAATTATTTTAAATATTCTACTTTAGCTATTTTATAGAAATGGATTTATGCCTCATTAATATTCTAGGGCTTACCCAAGAAACAATTGTAAATGATCCGCGTTCATGATCCACATCGAATCGAAATTAAGACCACTCTTGAGAATTTTGATGCTGTGCCTAAAGCAGTCATAGCTGGTCGACGTTCGCGTATCACAAAAATTTCAGTTATTTGCGATTAGTTATTGATGTTTACCTTTTTTGGAATGACTTATGACAAAAACTAATTAATTTTTGATGTCAAAAATGCGAAAAGTAGGCTCAAATTAAATGTTCAAAAAAGACTTTAGGGATATATAATACGGATCCTTAAAAATTTTACTATTTTATACGAACCAAATATGAAACTTTGGCTAAGCATTAAGAAACTGAATTCAAAAAATTACCAAATAATTGTACAGACTAGGAAATAATGTTTGCATCAGACACCTGAAATGATTATTTGTTTCAAAGCATGTACGCTTTTAAGGCTATTTCTAAATATACAGTTTAACCTATTAATAGACATATTATGTTTTTAGCACTATCTATACCCTAATAATGTAGTCTCTATTTAGATAAGTTTTTTTCCTTATAAGTGGCTTATCAGACACACTGTATATTATTCACATTCAAAACAAAGTTTACATCAAAAATAAATGCAAATATTTTTAAATTGTTAAATAATTAATTAAATTTCGAATATTTATTAACCCATCTATTATTAATTAAATTGATTTATAAACTTAATTCCTGCCATTGTTTTTGTATTTCTTGCCAAAGAAGTTCTTGTGTTCTAAAAATATAGCGATTTTTCTTCATTTTTTTACCTATTGGCCCAAATAAATTTTCAATCGGATTTAAATCCGGGCTATAAGGCGGATGTCGTATAACCTGATTCGCACCAAATCGGATTGTCAGATGAACGAGACATTCATAGCTAGTGTGAATCCGACTGTTATTGTGTAAAATGTAATAATCAGAATCCGGATAACATTCTTCGGCGTAAGGAATCACATGACTTTCCAAAATATTTATATATTATTCCGAATTAAAGAGCGCACAATAGGTCCGATTCCGGTCCGGGAAAAGCATGCACAATACATAACCAAACTTCACCCCGAATTTTGAACCAATAATATATTTTACGGGTCGTTTCTAGTGCCAACTGTTCGTCTGACCCAAAACTGGCCTTTCGGTCCCGTTTCGTAACTAAATTCATCCAAAAAATAGTTGAACCCCATATTCTGTTCTTAAATTCAATGTTTTCTTATTCGCTTTGCATTTTCTATAAGCCGAGGTTTTTTTGACATAATTCGTGATTGTAAACTATTATCTAAAATTTTATATAATTATAAAAAAGTAGTATAGGAAATGGGGAGGCAAATTTTCCACCTTTTTTGGTTGTGTGTCGATTTTTACATTTCAATTTTTCACCCTAAAAATCAATAATTTCAATAAATTCCACTTCAAAAAATCTAATTTTTATTTGAAAAATTATTTCTTTAAAAAGATGACTATTTAATGGTAATTTAAGCTAAAAAACTTGAAAATCTATTTTTGAAAGTTGAATCTTTGAATTTTAAACTTCTCATTTTTGCTCAAATTTCAACTATTTTTGAAAAATTATGCTTTTTCCCAATAAATAACAAAACATAAAATTCCTATACTTGTAATGGTAAATGCACACTTTTAAACATTCTTATCTCAAAAACAATTACTGATCAAGAGTTTATTTATCTTGTCTTTTAAATATTCATTTTTATTCCCATATCATAGCATTAAGTAGTCAATAACAAAGAATGACCAGTGGCTAGTTTAACTTTTGAACCGGTCATCATAGAACTTTCACTCAAGATTTGTTGCAATCAGCATGAAAAATGCTTTCAAACGATATATATATTGTTATACTTTTCTCAAATTTAAGTGTCTTTTTTTGATTAAAAATAATTAATTATTCAAGACACGTATACATATTTATTCACTCTATAAGAAAAAAACCAAGAAAAAAGTCAAATTAATTGATTTTGCTCTTTTAAATTCTAAAATTTAAAAAAATAGTATTATTAAAATTATTAAAATTTAAAAATAAATACCTGTGTCATTAATGATGCGCTGAAGTTTATTTAGAGAATCTTGAAATCGGTTTGCGGTATAAATTGAAAATTTTTTAAGGAAATGACATTTTTTCAAAAGCAAATTTTTCGCCAGAAAAATATCATCATTCGATGAACTGGAAAGAAGTTCGACATCATTTTCAAGCAATGATTTTATGCCTTAAAAAAAATTTTAAATATAGTTAAAAAATAATATAAATTATCAATAATAAAAACCTGTCAAAATAGAATTTATCCGAAAGTAAACCATTGTTCCGCCTTTAGTTATCTTCAAAAACTTTCTCACTTCAATCAAAAACTGAATCAAATTACTTCCCGATAGACCGATCATTGATTCGATCTGAGATTTTTCTCTTTCTAAATCTTCAATTTGCTTAAAAATTCTCTCAATTTCTCGTTGTTTTTCATTCATTTTATCAACAAATTTATTGTAGAACTCAGTTTGAAGATTCAAAACTGGTTTATAATAGAACTTTATCCCATCATTAATATTGTATTCTTTCGTATTTAGTGAAACCTCATTATTACAAACCTGATAGCAATTATCTTGTTGTTCATCAAACAATTCAATTAACTTAAGCTCGAGTTCGGCTTTATTTTCGGCAAAGTTTGCCGCTTCGGGTCCTATTATTTCAAACATTTTCTCTAACATTTCCCCAAAATTAATTTCTATTCTTCCTATTATGCATTCAATATCATTCATACATCCGATCATTAATTCAAACACTTTTGGTATTTCTTGTGCAAATTTAATAGCATTTGAAGGTTCAACAGAGGATTTTTCGATTGTGAGTGAAATGTTATAAATTGTTGCAAATGACCGAATGATAGTTGAACGAGCGGTTATATCCTCGGATAATATCTTAGTTAAACTTGATTTGATCTTTGAATGTGTTTTTTAGCAAAAATATTTAAGGATTCAGTAATTTTTTTAAAATAAAACTTTACTTAAATAAATGACTCACTTTTTCCTCCCAAAACTTTTCCGAATCTTCGCTGAGGTTTTTGGGACAAAAAGATCCCATTTTAAAAGTGGAAATATATATCTGTTCGCAATAACCCATTGAATTCATTAACGCATTTACGTCGTCATAATACATTTTTTCAATTGCAGCTTCATTGTTGTCCAGCTCTAGATTTGTTTCACTATTATTGACAATTATATGATTGTAGGATTCTTTATCACTTTCCCAGAGATCTGTTTCCGGTAAATCTTCCATAATTAAGAAACTTTTTTTATTAATTATCGTTAGATGTGTTATTACTATTAAAGTTTAATATATTATGGTAGAAAAAATTGCAAAAACTATCAATAAAATATTAGGGTGGGTTGAAAAATTTTAGTCCTGACCCACTTCTAGAAAACTGCTAAGAACTTTTCATATTATAGGTTAGTATAACAATTCGGAACAAATATATATAAAACTCAAGTAAATGTCTTCACGTTTTTATTATAATTTCACTCGAGATTGCAACAAAGACGGAATATAAGTGAAAATGAACCTTTTGTGATCCATGATTTTGTGAATATTTATAATCAGATCCTTGGTATAATCAATTGAACTTTAGTATATTAATCTACAATAATTAAGCTGTCAGATAACTATTAAATAAAAAATATCCAATAAATTCTTTCTAGAAATCCGAAGTGTTTTAACTAGAATTGACATTTAAAGTTTTGCCTCAACTTTGTAAGTTAATTTTTTCGTACAAAATAATCGTTGATTAATCACTACAACCAAAATTGAAGAAACTATATATCCTTCTATTCATACCTTATTTGTTAATAAAATTTCATTAGTGTTTACACCTCTTAATGTCGAAAAGCCTTTACCAATAGCTTTTCTTTGAAATACATTTTGAAGTAATGATTAAGGTTCGTGTCATTCAAACACTTATAATTCAGTGAACTTTACATGCATTGACATGAAAATTCATAGGCATTTATAAGACATGTTACACATAATTTTTCACTATGAACCACAGACCTAGCTAATAAGAAGCAATTTCTATAAGCAATTTTTTTGTAAAATATACCATTTTTCAACTTATTAGATATATGTGTTATAATTCTAATTAAGTCTTGAATACATTTACTTAAATTTTATATATATTTGTTCTGAATGGTTATACTATCTAATGATATGAAAAGTTTATAGCAGAGTTTTCTAGAAGGGGGTCAGGACAGAAACTTTTCAACCTGCCCCAATAATACTAAATAAAAATACTTTCAGTGAAAATTATATGATAAGTAAGGAACGGATTTATTGTGGCACATAATTTTTTTGTCAATTATTTAAATTCGTAATTTAATACTATTGCGGTCAGATTTCATAAATAAAAGTTACTATTCTATACTATTATAGTACAATATGCACAATAAAACAATAAAAACCCAATATTTTCCTGTTTTTGCTTTATGGCACAATAAGTTATTTAGCGGTAATTATTGAAACAAATTATGTAATGTTTGCATCACATTGCTTTCATTTATTTTGTTAATTATTATTTTAATTATTATTTTTAAAATGCCTAAAGAAAAGTAATCAGTTGATACTTTAATGTCAGAATTTGTGAGTTTACATCAAGAATTAAAATTTAACAAATTTAATAAATTGTTTGTGCTGTTTATGATAACAAACTATTGAATTAAACACGAAAATATGGTTAACAAACTATTAATGTTAATGTTAACTCTTCGGGAACAAACAAAAACTTAGTGCTCATAAAATACAGCCAATGATATCTAATGTGATTGAATTATTAAATTTTTTAGCACAATTTTTTTGTTTTTTTACACAATATTTAAACATTTTTTGGCACAATAATCCGCACTATTTTTGCTTATTTTTTAGCATAATAAATCCGTTCCTTAATGATAAGTCTATTACTCAATAATAACTCTGTTCAGATTATGATAATTTTTATTTCAATTAAACCTTTGCTCTCGATTAATATATGTTACTTATCGTTCATATTTTAAGAGAACACTTGACATTTTGTTGGACATACCAATGAGTTTATGTGTATATCTAATGTGTAAGCAATTAAACTTAACATTTCTAATAAAAATAGCTTAAAGCCCTTCAAAATTATTTTGTAACTAAAAGATTAAGAAATTAATATAAAATGTCTCTGATGAGCATTCAATATAATATACTGTATTTTTTATGATAGAATGATTGAAAGAAATTATATAACATTCATAATATTCTTATAAATACATGACAATTCTATCATCCATTAAGTTTGCTCTGATTATGATAACACATATTTCAGTTAAAGCTCTGTCTCGATTAATATATGTTAAGCTTTATATTTTATTAGAACATTTGACATTTTCTTGAAAATCCCATTGAAAGTAGCTTATCATTGTCTCTAAAATCAGAATATGTTGAAATATTTCAAGTGTTCTCAGAAAAGATTTTTTTCTATATAAATGTTTAATTGAAATAAATACTTATCTTAAACTTGGTATTATTCTTACTTTAAATACTAAGACTATACAGAATAATTTATGCTATAAAACTAAGAGATTTATGAATTTTTAATGTCATTATAAAATATATTTATTCGATAGCTTTAGACTTTAAATTAAAATATATAATATTTAAAATTAATATACTTTTGAGTAAAAATATTTTTTTCTAAAAAATTAATATAGACTTATATTCTGCACTTTTATTATTTTAATAAAACTATAAGTTATATCTATTTTAGGTCTTAAAAGAATAAGTTATTACAAATTATGGCTGATATAACTGAAGACGATCTTTGGGGTAGTGATGATCCCAACGAAAATTGCAATACAGAAATTCAAACATTTAGCGGAACACAACTGGCAGAACTAAGTCCTGATGATTTAGTTAAATATGAAAGAAATAATGAGAATATGATATACAACGACACACACGCGTTAACCATTTCGTTGGGTTTTTGCGATAAAGTAGTTATCGCTGCATATCAAGTCGCGGATTATGTTCCGCCACTAATGAATGACGAACAGTCAAAGTTTTGGAAACAAGATGTAATTAAGAATAATATTATGTGCAAAATAGATATTTTTGCTCAATTTAAAAAACAGTTATAGCTCAAAATTTCTAGATTATTAGTTTTTATTAAAGTTTTTACTATAAAAAATTACAGGTTATTCCAAATCTTATTCGAAGTCTAACACAAGACGTTAAGGCTCGCAGTATTATCAGTCGATCATTTGTTTCAATACGAAATCTTTCTATAACTATTCAAAGAGCTTCGGAAATTGTTAGACAATCAAAGGGTAAGTAAATGAACATTCAGTACAAGAAATAAAAAAGCATATAAAAACAGGTTCTCCAAAGGCTATAGAAATAGCACAGAAAAATATTCCTTTAGCTTTGGCTAAAATAGAAGAGCATATCGAAGATGTGTCTAAATTAGAAGATTCTGTAATTAAAGTGTTTGAACAGCAAACCGAGAAATTATTTCAAATAGTCGGACCAAAGGCTGCAGATTTTGTCGAACAAAAAGCAGAGCTTGAAAATCTATTAAATCTAGAATATGACAAAAAAGATAGACTCAATAAAGCTTTAGCCGAAAAACTTGGTTTGTTTTAATTTAAGATATAATACCTATTTTTCCGTAATAAACAAATAATATAAAATCATAACATAATTAAATGATTAGATGAAGTCACGCGTTACAATCATTTAATGAACGCCATTGAAAAACAGCTAAAGACCGAACAATCAGAGTTAGAAGAAAGCAAACTTAGGAATGAAGAGCTCAATAGGATGAACCAATCGCTCGATAGCAGTATACAGAATATTCAAACAGAGACTTACAGAACAGAGACTACCAGAAAAAGCTGGGACTGGTGGACATTTGGGGGTAGTTCTAAGTCTACCACAACACATAGGGTATTATTTATTGATTTTAATATTTTAAATAAGAACCAAAATACTTATTGGGCAATCATTTTGAATACTTATTTATGGGAAATTAATGATTTTTAAGTGATAAATAGTGCCTGATATAGAAATATACCATACCTATCAATAATTAAAGCCAATTTTTTCGAATAATTTTTTGTCATTTAGAATAAATTTTTTAGTACACTTTGTTTTAACAAAAGTTGCTTATAGATTTGACTTGTCTGCCCATCTGTCCGTCAGTCAGTTATCCCATCCGTATCACTAGATCGATAATAGTTAAAAGTTTGTATTTTAAATTAATTATAATGGGTTTTAATCTATTTTAATGTTATGAGTGTTTTAATTTAAAGTGAATTATTTTCAGGAAAAGAATCAAAATGCAGACTTTGAAAGAAACCATTACGAAAGCATAATCAATGCTAGAGCTGTTCGAATAAAACAGAGTCAAAATGATGAAAAGGCTAAACAAGCGGCGATTAATGAATTAAATGAAATTCTATCCGAGCTTAAGGGTAAATATACTAAATCTAATGCAGAGCTCGGAAAAATGCAAGAAACATATGCCGAAAGAATGAAAGAAAGACAAACCGAAATCGATAATATCCACAGACAAATCAAAGCTCTAAACGAAATTCAAGAGAAAACCGAAAACACTATCGGTCTTGGAGGAAATGTATTGATTGAATGCTTAATCTCTGTCCGAACATTTGCTAAATCACTAAAAGGCGGAACTTCTGCTTATTCGCCACTAATTAGTATTTTAACAGGTTTTGTACACACGTTCTGACGAGAATTTTATAACGTTTTTAATTTATGAATATTTTCATTTTAATAGCCATTAAAGCATTGGTTCAAAACGAAGTCGAACTGCTAACGAGTTCATCGAAGGCCGATGTATTTCTTGCTGGAACTCTACTGATGAAAAATGTCAGATTTCTTACTGTTTATTCAGCAAATTCATCAAAAGCTCTATTGCCTCCTAAAGATTATGCCAATACTATAAAGTCTGTTGAATATAATGCTTCTATTGATAATATAGAATAGAAATTAATGTAAAATATGTTAATATTAATTTTCTATTCAATATTATCAGTAGAGTCTTATAATTAGTAATTATATGGGTTTTGGTTATAGAGTTTAGCTGTTGTATGAATTTATATTCAATTTTAAAAATTTATAGCTTAATTGGATCTTTATTTTGTTATTAATGCTATTTTGTGGTTTAATTAAATATGATTGGTTTTAATGAATGTTTTTTGTTAACCAAATTTTATTAAAATATTTTATTAATTTTTTTAAATTATTGTTGTTTAATATCTTAAGATTTATTTTTATAATGTTTTCAGTTACGGTTTAAAATATATAATAAAAAATAATTAAAAATAAAATTTAATAATCTTTCAAATATCGAAAAATTCTCTTAATGTTTGCATATTTAGTTTGTTTTACTTTGAAAGTACAATATGTTTGTGAGAAAACACTATAAAATGTTAGCCGAAGATTGTCAGGCAAGTGTAGTCTTAAAATATGACAAATTTTTCAAATTACATCTAATCATTGATACACGAAATATTTCATTATTATTTTGATTCATTAGAATAGCTTTAATAATAACACCGAATCGAGTGTCAGTTTTGACAATTTCTCGCATTAATCTATTATTAATTGATTAACCGATAGATTATTAATTAAGTACTCATACATATCACTGTCTTCTAATCAAGGATTCATTGAACCAAACGTTTTTAGTAATACTTTTCTCAATTGTTGTTCACATTCTTCACAAACCATTAACTTTTTTTCCATAACTAAACAATTGAAACAAATATAACAACAAATAATAACTTAATTAAAACTCGTATATTTTAGAAATTTTTTCAATTTGTACAATACTTCATTTTTAATTCAATTTTTTAATTTTTTATTTTCTATACTATTCTCTTAAGTTAAGAACAGAGCCCCAACTCTACCACGAGCTCAAGCCTGAACCTAAACCTCTACTTATGCACTGATGTTAGATTTTAAATCTTTACCATATCTAATAAAAATTGATATAATGCTAATTTCGAATGCCATACAATATTAGGGGTTAAATAACTTATTCAATTTGGATGTGTTCCAAGTGTTTTAGATACTTCATGTGTTATATTATAGACAAGAAAATTACAAGGTTAGTGTGAAACTAAACTAGTAATGTATTTGCTTACTGATTCTGTTAATATTTGATTTTATCTTTCACTACATGTATTTCTAAAATCTGAAAAACTCATAATATAAACATTAATTCTTAAATTAGCTATAAATGCATTGTGTATTACTGTTTAATGTGAAATAACATGATATGCTAGTTATGTTAATGTGTTCTAATTT
>JAQGAN010000620.1:0-10011 GCA_034697745.1 Nothrus palustris
ATTTTGCTTCAAAAGAAATAAAAATATAAATTAGAAATTTAGAAAATGTGTATTTAAGCGCAACTATATTTTGTTTATAAAGCAAAAACTTAATAATCGAAGTAAGTAAAGCATAAAGTGATTTATTATATTAAACGGATTCTTAACGATTATAACTTTTTATTAGCAAATATTAATAAAGAATGATTTTTCTTACATATAGTCTCTTACTATACTGTATATTGTCTTCACTTTTAAACTTAATACAGACATGAATTCTTGAATGCAAAGAATGAGAGATATTTCTAAGTAAAGTAGAATTTTTATTAATTTTACACATTCTGAATGTTGAAATTCTTGATATTTAATTAAAGCCATAATTCCAGTATTCACTTTTCCAATATTGTACGGCACGTGTAGAGAACTTTTCTTAATAGAACTATAAAACTATTAAATATCTTTTAAAACTTAACTTAATAATCTATTTTTAAAAAATTATATTATGCTTTATATAAAGTTGAAAGTTTGCACTTAACTTTATATATTCTTATATATTCCTATAAAACGCAATTTCATACAATTCTAAAATATTGTGAGATTTATTCAATAATTTTTATTTAAATATGAAAGACCTTTCGAAATTGTTAGCAGTTTGTGATAATATCGTTCAGATGAACGGCTTATCTATAATTATTAAGCTTATAATGAAAGATAATGTTTTACTTTTCTATAATCATTAGAATAGGAGACTATGAATATTCATTGGAATTTAAGAATTTTTTGTTTGCTAATCATTGCTCATTATTATATCCTTAAACAGAATGTCTACTCATTTAATTGTCTTTTAAAGTCGTTTAAAATAACTCACAAAAAATGAGATTCTTTTGACTTAAAAAAATATTCAGAAAATTCAGAGACAGACTAACGACTCGAGTCTCAAAAATAATGAAGAAATGACCGCTTTTTGAAGAGAATATTGAAAGAAAGGAGGAGAGCAGTCACTTTACTTTTTAAAAATGATGCTTAAATGTCACTGAAAAAAGTTCATAAGTTAAAGAATATGATAAACGGGAGTGTGACCGACATGTATGAAGAATGCGCTTCAGGTCAATAAGTCTACTTCAATGTCGAAGATGTGATGTATGAGTTGTATGCCTTTCAATTTGAAAAGAAAATCAATGTCAACAGTAGTAAAGAATAATATTCAATCATCAAAAGTAGTGATGCGCCAACTTTTCAATGTCCTCAATATTGCAATGAATAAGTGACGAGAGGTTTAAAACTGTGAAATAGTTTTCAAATATTCGCTGAAAACTAAATCATTTTTGCAAATATATATACCGTATGAAAGACTAAAATATTCTTCAAATGAATAAATTAGCTCTTGAATGAATGCATCAATTTTTATTTGATAGCATTTCCTTCAAATTCAAAACACAAAATTCCTTCACTTGAAGTCCTATTAATTTTTCTAAATTTATTGCTGACATAGTCTTAATATATTATATCTTTAAAGTATGTCTAAAATCGAAGTATTTTTTTAAGATTAAGCAAACACTAAACTTACGGAAATCTATCAAATGAAAAAAGTTATGAAATTACTGTCAACAACAGAGCATTTTAAATTAATCATAATATTGTCTGAGACACATTTTTAATCTATTATAAATAATTAGCTCAAAGGTTACAATAAAAATATCAATTTAAATGTATAATATTTGAAAATAAGTCTTTCTAATTAGCTTTAATGAAATTCAAAATTCTGTATTTATACAAAACCTATTAGTATTCAATGATTTACAAAATTTATTGCTAAACTCAATAACACATTTGGGACTGAATAATCCCAACCAAATTTATGTGGCTTTTGGATTAGACCAATGTGTCCTCACATTACATTTTCCACCGATTCAATGAAAGTTTAAGTCTAAAAGTGCACATTTGATACATTACTACCAAAGGGTGACTCAAATCACACCCAATTCAGAGTGAATATGGTTTTCAAGGCAAATGTTTAATTCATTCTTGAAACTCAATGCTTAATTTATTAGGTCTAAAGACTCTTTTCAGCGATAGTTAACTGCATCTCATTTATGTACAATTGTTGACTTAGGCATAAAATTTGTTGATGAATTTTAAATTTGTATTTATTAGAATATATTTTTTAATTACTTGACAATTGCTTTACAAAAATTTCTTAAAATGTCTTAAAAATGAATCTTAAAAGTTATACCAAGAAAACAGTGTGAAAATATGGGAAGTGAGTAATAAGTTTGAAATCTTTTTTAAGAGATTGCATAAGAAATATGGAGTTCGTTCCGCACACAATATTGAGGTTCACGTGTCTCTCAAATACTAATCCGCGTAAAATCTCTCGAAATTGTCACAAAGCATGTAGTTTTGTCAGTTTCCTTCATTTAGACCATAAGTCGAGACCACATCCGCTATTATTTGTTAATCTTTGCGATCGAGTGTAAAGAGAGACTAAATGTATCGCAAAAAATAAAGTCTTATATAATGAAAACAAAACCATTTATTCACATATTTTTAAACAATTCTTTCAAACATTATTGAGAATAATACAAACTTTTTTTGATTATAGAAATGTTTTGAAGTTTAAATAAATTTAAGAATGCCCTTAGTTTGAGGTAATTATATATATAATTGATTAATCAATAAATATTAAAAATTATTTAAAATGATTATTTATGTAATAAATTCTGTTTTAAAAATTATATATATTACAACATTTTAAATTAATTATTCTTTTTGCAAACTTTCTTCGCCCGAATTTCCATTGAATTGATTTGTCGGAGATATACTCTCGACTATCAATGAAAGACAGTCCAAACTCGAGACCGTTGAGGGACTGCTCGATGAGTGAGCTGGAGATTCATCGCCTGAGATAAGACAATTAGTATATATTAAAATTAATCAAATTATTAGTGCAATTAATAGGTATTAAATTTGAATATAATTTTCAAACCATATTGTGTGAAAGGTTAAGCTTTTATTTGATATGATTTATATAGGAAAAACACTTTAGAGGAGTTATTCCTAAAGTATGTTATTCTAGCTTTAAGTTCATTGAAATTTAGTATAACAAATATATACAAAGTTATGAAAGGATCACTCGTCTAACATATTTTCCATAACAAGTTTTAAGTTTTATTAAATTCATGAAAGAATTTATTGTAAAATGACTTTGCAGTCGACTCGGAAATGGTTGTCAACAATGTCAATGTAGAGCAATAGTTAATTCAGGAATTTTAAATAACATTGCATTCATTTGATATGCATTAGAATACAAAGAATAGATTTCACTCCATTGTCAAAGGAAACAAAAATAGCGAAAACATCTGATAGCATATACTGTCTTCTCCACAGATGAACTAACCTTTCAAAGAGCTTAAAATCTGAAACTATTTTAAATGAAAAAATATTCGCTCTTAACTAAATTAGGTCTATAAAATATATTGCATTTTAAGTAAGTGCAAAAATAGTGAGAACAGTTTTAGGCCTTATGTTTGAAAAAAAGTAATTCATGTTTTTTAAAGGATATTCTTTAATTGTGCCGCTATTGCATTCAAATGGCAGCTGCGGTCAGACTTGCGGAACACACTTTGTGGAAATTGAAAATTTACTTTTCTCTCTCTCTAAGTAATAACATATAACTAACTTATATCATAGAAGACTAAATGCCTTTTATGCATCCAAAAAATTTAATCTTTGTATAATTGAGTTCCCAAAACAAATAATTAGTGAATTTGTCCTAATTTTTAAATTATTAAAATTAATTTTAGTCATAAAAATTATCAAAGCTTTTAAAGATAAGCGTAAAACTCATTTAATTATTTCAAAACTTAACTAATTGAAGTAATGAACAATATTAATATTGAAGTTTAAATCTCTAAATGTTAATATCTTTGATGATTACAAAATGACTTAATAAGAGTTATTCTATAAAATGCAATTGACATTCTTTGAGAAAATTTACACTTGTTTGCCTCTAACTATAGCTCATCTTTACTTTCATACAATAGAATCCCTTATAAAGTTGAGCTAATAATCGAAGCCACAGTAGTCTATCCTCTATATAGGAAACATAACTTAATTTGAATCTAAAAAAAAGAAAGAATGCCTCATCTTTGTTGAGTATTTCCTGTTGGGAGCTTTTTTAGTAGTGCCAACATTTTATATTTATGGTTTTAATATTAACTTTCAATAATATTAAATGACTGCTATGTTGCTCTCCCCTTACTTTGCTTTCAAGAATTTACATTCAATTATATAACTTTTCACTTTTACTTAGAGAATGTCGTTTTATATATTATTTTGTTGAATCCAAAAGAGAATAAAAAGCGAAATGCATTGCATTTAGACTAAAGTTACTTATTTTGTCCACATGTTCAAAACGGTAATAAGTTAGCTTTAATGGTGTGTTTCAAACTACAAGTGAAGCGCACGCTTTTGCAATAGTTTAGGGAAATCCTATACTCAATCTCTTATTTGGAAAATTACAACAACGCGTTCGAGTGCAAAAAGTCAATCACATTCAAGACATTCATTTTTATGCATCATTTGGACCCCCAAACAGATAAACTTACAAAATATGTCAACCAATTCGGATACATTGCTTATCAGCGCAAAGGATAATAATATTCTCGAATAACTAATCAATTATAATAAGTCACAATTGGTTTGATTGAAAATATAAAAAATCAAATTTTTGCTCAAATTTCAAAAACTTAAATATTAAACAAATTAAAAATAATGACGCCATAAAATCTTTTTATAACTTACCATTCGAAGAATGAAATCCATTATAGACATCATAACTCGGGCTTCGTTCCGGACTTAAATAATTATCTGCCATATTAGCTGAAGACTACAAATTAGCAAAAGGTCTCAATTATAATCAATACTAAAGAGAGCGTTTCAATGGAAAAACTTATTTTTAGCCATCGTTATTATAGTAAGAACTTAGAAGTACAATAATTTATCGTTTTTTCATAATTGGAATTTCATAATTGATTTTACATTTGAAATCATTAAAAAATGTTGAAACAAATGCTAAGATATTTGCGAAAAAAGTTGTGAACGCCTCCAGATATCATCAATAAAATAGAGTTTATTACTTAAGTCTAGAGCTGCCAGAAATCGACTCAAAGAGTCTGTCAACAAACCGGCAATTTGGCTAACAGTTTTAGTAACAAAATTAATTGATTCTTTTATAAATTAGGTTTCAATATAGATTTAACTAAAGAAATTGTTTACAAAAGAGTTTCCTTAAATATTTTGCATATCTGATACGTTGTTAGTAATTACTAATTAGTAAACAGTGTCTTAAATATCTTCGAATTGATGGCATTTTTAATTGAATTTTTCATTATCAAAATTAATAAAATTGATAAATATATTGAAAATAATGTTGCAATTAATTTATTTTTATGTTTATAGAATAAAATTAGTTAAAGATTACTTAATACACATATTTAAAGCTTTAAAGTTAAAGAAAGCAAAATCTTAGGACAAAAAAAGAGATGTCGAAGATGTAACTTTAAAGTTAATCACTGTTTGAGTTCTTGTCGTTAGGAATTTAAAAGAATGCATTTTAAGCTGTGAATACTTGTATGGTTTAAGTCTTACACTAACTTATTGTCAAAAGTTAGTTAATTAATCTAAAGCCAGTCTAAAGAGAGTTTTAATACTAATTCTTTCACTTAAAAAGTTTTAAATACTTTTACATTTGACTCTTTTATTCATAACAAAGAAACAAAAAATTTAGAAAACTATAAGATAATGAAAATTATTTTTATTTATGAACAAATAATTATCATTTAATGTAAAAAAATGATACTAAAAAGATTTTAAAAGCAAGTTAATGACAGTTTAGTATAACTTAAGTAGTATTCGATAAATATTGAAAATTTATTATTTAATAATTTATAATATCATCAAATACTATGTTTAAAGATATACTGATTGCACGTTTTCTCAAAAATGAAGATAAATGTGGGGTAAAATTTAGAAAACAAGTGTTAGGAATGTTTTGTATGTATTGTATTGAATTACAAGCCATTGATAACTTACTGCAGAGTTACTATACTGTAAAAATTCATTTGTAGGCAAAACTATAACCCGATCTCAATTAATCATAGCTTTGAATGAGGTGAAGAGTAATGGGTTAACATTAGCACTCAATGTCTTGTCAACCATAACTTCCTTTCTAACTGATAACTGAGCCTTAAACCACATTTTAAGCTATGAAATAAGCTGAAGCTTGTCATCGAACTGAATCTGTTAGGTCTTAATATATATTCTAAATGATTAGTTATTTAAGCAAAGTTTGATTGACTCACTAAATAACGATTGTGGTCCTCACTGTTTATATTCCCATTTCTCGAATGATTTATTGAGAATATTGAGCTTCCATTCATTAGTGGAGTACCAGATAGTTGTTGACCAGATAGTCCTCCACTATTATTGCCATTTTGTTGCAACAAATCTTCTAAGTTCTCAATATATTCAATAGCACTCCGAAGTATTTCTACTTTTGGTAATCTTTGATTAGAATTAGAACACGTCCTGCGCTTCAAAATTTCAAACGCTTCGTTCACCTAATTTTACAAATTTAAATACAATGTAATTCAAACTTTTCCATTCAAATAGAGGCTTATTTTTAATGATGAGCATAGGCTCGAAAACCATGAGCCTCGAGCCTGTAATATATTATTACAGTTTTATGTCATGAGCCTGAGCCTGATTTGCTCATCATTACTTATTTTATACAATAGAAAACATTTAACCTAGTCAATGCCTCATATCTACAGTTAGTAATAATGTTTTCGATCTCAATATTATGGATAAAAATTTTCTCACTCTCTTTTTTAATGCATTTAATTAGTGCAAACTTGAATTAATTATTTTATTCGACCTAGAATAAGAGTATATTAAATGACATTTTCGATTTACCTAAAATAGGATTACTCTCTTAAATACTCTCACTGGATCTCTCGATCAAATAGAGCTGTCAAATGCCATTAATAATTAATTAATAGCAATTAATTAATAAAACTATATTCTAACGTGTAAGATAAGTTTATTCACTCCTTTTTAGAAATATGTACCGATTGAACTCAACTCAATATTGAATTAATGGCTATTTTCATATTCAACATTTGATTAATTTTTATATTATATTTAGTAATTTTATGTTTTTATATATTTTGATAAATGATTATTTAATTCATAAACTTTAAAGCCACGAAAAATTAATTTTTAACAACAGATGATATTAAGTATAAGATAGTTAAAGCTTGTAGAATATGATAGTTTTATAGCAATCAATTTGAATTATATTATTTGAAAAATGATTATGAAACAATGAAATAGACTTACTCTTCTTAATCTTCTTCTTTCTCTCATTGTCGCTGCTTTGCGGCGATCGATAGACACCGTTTTGCGCTTACATGCCTTACAGGCCCACATCAGACACTTCCGTGACTGCTGTCCGACCACTCCATCATTAGATGGTTGAGAAGATGATGAGTTTAATGTTGTTAAGTGTTCACCAGTGGGTGATAAGTGTTGATGAGTATGATTATGGTTGTGATGATCAAGAAAATGATCTTCACTTAAAGATGGACTCGAGTCAAGAGAAGATGAGGCGTCTTTTTCATTGGGATCAAACGATGACGGCATCCATGATTGACTCCGATTATCGGCAGATGAGTTATAATAATTGTTATTCAAATGGGATCTATTAGTATGACTTGCGTTCGAAGAATGAATCTGTTGATAGTTCATGATTTGTGAGGAAGAAGATAAACCATTAGAGTATTGGCAGCTTCTCATGTCCGCAACCATAGTATAAATCAAATTGAAATCTCGATTTAATAATGAATATCTTTTAGTTTATTCAACTCTTTTCACTTTTAAACTTTCTTCACATGATATTTGACTCTCTCTTTGACTCTCTCTTTGATAATTTTGAAGTGCAATAGAATTACAAGAGAAAACTCTACTCAAATGCTGAGAGAGCTGTACAAAGACTAGAGAACCAAACAGAACACACACAACTCACACGGGGAGGATAAGAGATCAAGCCGTGAACGGCGGCAGCAATGAATCCTTCACTTTTTTGGCAACAGTTAGAGCAGACGGAAAAGAGATGATCCGATCTTACACTTGGAGAGAGAGAGAGAGAGAGAGAGAGAGAGAGAGAGAGAGAGAGAGAGAGAGACGTGTAAGAGATCCTCCCCTGTGAGTGAGTAAAACGATCAGAAGAAAGTTTAAGTTATATGGGATCAAAGTTGGGGAGTTAGGCTATGATGATATAGTAGGACACAGACTACTCACGATGATAACTTTTGCTTAATATATTAAATATCTTAAAGATTTATTCATTTTTCTCTATGCTTATCAAATTGTTGCATAAATTAAAGTATACACTCAAGTGGTCTCACATTTCCTAATTAGTTGAATTTCTCATAAGAAATAAAATTTTGAAGACTATGTTAACGAATCAGTTGTAGAGTTTGTAACTGATCTCTAGCCATGATTGAGGTAAATCACGACAATTAGTTATTTGACAGGAAATCTTGTCAGACATTAATGTCTTGTAAGGATTGAAAGCATAAAAAGTTTTGCGGATGTAAATAAAAATATCATCAAAGTTTGAAATGTTTCTAATATTTCTAGTATAATCTTTCATCGGAAATACATGTGATATTTGAAAATAATAGCCATCTAAAGGCATAGCGGAACTGCACTTATAAAACTATAGCTTTAAGCCAAATAACTTCTAAGTTATTATTTTTTGTGATTTAATAACCTATTTATGGAATTAAATCACATAATTTGAATGTAAATTTATAATAGTTTTCCAGAGCTATTACTTATGGCTCATTAAATTTGACAACAAGTCATTCTTCTACTTATTATAGCAATAAAAATATTACAAAATTCTAAATAATAACTTTACCATTAAATTTAGTTAAACAGTAAAATTACATTTAATTAATGATAAAATGAATTTCTCAAAGAATAGGCCCCATAATTCATGCTTGCTGCGTAGAGCCTCAATTTTGATTGGGTTACTTTGAAACCTATTTTTATCGATTTTTCAGCAAAAAATCAAAAGCTTAATCGTGTGGATCGGGGGTCGGGGGTTAGTGATTTTTTGAAACTAATTAGTGCTTCATAGACGTAATAGCAAAAAATTTTGCTAAACCTTTTTAACCCTAAATCTAGAAATCTAAAATTCTGGTAATATATTAGTTGACTATAGATTGGGGGTAATGAGAGGCTCTGCCCAGCAAGTATGGGTTATGGGGCCTTATCCTTTATAAAAACAAATTAACATTTCAAAAAATATTTGCAATAAAATCTTATTTCTTACAAGTGTTTACGATAAAAATTTTAAGCTAATGAAGCTTAATAATAGTAAATAATATTATCGTTCTATTGATGTCAATTTACAAATCATTTTAACGTAAAGTTCTATCAAATGTTTTCAAACCCTGATGGGGCGAAAGTAGAGTGGAGGTGGGTTTATAAATTTAAATTTCTGTGGAGTTGTAGTGGAGGTGGAGTCGATGGCACTGGAGTGGAATGGAGGTGGAGGAGAGTTTTTAAAAATTTTCGTCCTCTATTGAAAAGTTATGAACTTTTATGATAGATTACGGGTCGGGCCGTAATCCAGAATTTTTCAGACGGTTGGGCCGAAAATATTTTGAAGAATTACTTTTGATTAAAGAATATATTAGGACATGGCATATATTTTGTTAAGCGCAAAGAAAGTGATAGTTATCCTTTCAATTATTATACAATAAAACCTCTGTAAATCGAATCCTCTCTATGTCGAACACTATTTATAGTCCCGAAACTATAAACACATTATGAGTTACCTCTCTATATCAAACACCTCTCTATATCTCACACCTCTCTATCTGAAACTATAAACACATTATGAGTTACCTCTCTATATCAAACACCTCTCTATATCTCACACCTCTCTATCTGAAACTA
>JAQGAN010000621.1:0-10011 GCA_034697745.1 Nothrus palustris
AATAGACCTCTTTTTGTCGGCATCGGTTTCCGCCAAAAGCCATAAATGTCTGAATTTAGGTTCAGGAGGAATAGCTTCGAAAGTATGCTTTTTGCCAATCATTGCACAGGTTTGCACTTTATATCCGTGTAAGTAAAACACACCTGCGTTTTAAGGAACATATTTTTAAAATATGTATAAATGCTATCAAATGAAGTTGCGTTTAATCATTCATCTCATTCAATACCTAATGCTGTATTAGAGTTCGGATCGATATAGAAGTAAAGACAGGCGTCTTTTAGTACAAAATAGCGATGTCTCCAAACTTTTCTTCTTTTGCTAAACTTTCCTAAATATCCATAACAGTCGAGATGTTTGAACGAAAGTGGATTTTTATGTATATTATGAAGGGTTGTGTCGATATAGGGATCGATCTGTAAATTGAGTTTAAAAAGCTTTGAGTTCGGGTTTTACAATCCATTCACAAGAGATTAAGGATAAAGACATTTAATACATGACTATTCTTAAAAAGTAGTCTTTTATTAATGAAAATGTCAATAATTGATTAAAAAAGTATAGGTATGAAAAGTTGTGCAATGTTTGACTTCTATGTTAAGCTAATAAGATAACTGAATGATTAACTTTTCCCCAACCTTTCATTTATTATTAGTTAGTTTTAAATAAATAATTAACAAAAGCTTTATTGTGCTCTTCAGTAACTATACTCGAAAGCTCTGAAATGAAACTGAAATAGTAATTACTTGATTAATCCTCGTCGCCGACTGATTAAGTGCGTTAACCCATTGTCCAGCAGTTTCGCAATCATTGGCTGCGAAGTACTTCTGTGGCGTCGCATAACGTACTAAACGAAACACAAATGATTGACCGAAAATGGATTCTTGTGAAACACCAGCGCAATAGCCTTGCAATGAAAGGGCTCCCACTGGATCTGTGCACTGATTATAACACCATTATTTGCAAATTCTAATTATTTTATCATATATTTTCACTTACTTTCGGATTTTTATACCAATAAAGACAAAAGTCTGACTTAAGCACAAACCAACGCCTACGCCATAATTTTTTGACCGCGATTTGCATTTCACCACTTTCTCGATCAGTTGTCCTATCGGTGAGTCTTGAGAGGTAACCATTCATAATGATGTCGTGTTCTAATGGCGGCTGATGTTTCTTAATTGTTTTTGAAGTACAAACAACTTCTAGTTTGAGTTTATCTGAGCCTTAATTAGAGAGAAATCTTGTTATCTATTCTAATACCAGTAATACATAATATTGTGTGTGTATATATAGTATGATTGATAAGTAACAATCTATTAAAATGAATTTCACAATTGAAAGCACGCCAATGCCTGGTTTTGCAGAGCTTCTCAACCCAGAGGGCGAGCAGAGAGAGTCATCAAATTGAACAAATGCTATCAAAGCTATCATTGGTTAAGTTAAAAGAGCTATGAACTATTTGTTATAAAAACATTAATTTTTACTAAATGCCAATTTTAAAATATCTTTTTTGATTAATTCTCTTAAAAAGTTTCCCGAAAACCAGTATAACCAGTCAGGCATACAATTATACTATACTATTCAAACAACGGATTACAGTATAATATAGTTGGTTCCGCTTATCAATAATGTTATACTGTATAATATGATCCATACCCGTATGCGCTAATCTGACAACATCTGAATGAGAGGCGTCTAAAACATTGACATCATTTACAGTTACAATTATATCTCCGACTTCTAGTCCGTTAAGTTCTGCCGGAGTTCCTAAAAGTAGATAAATATGTATTTGCGTTAAGAATATTAAAGAATAGATTGAACAAAACCTTTTTCAATGGCTGACACAACCACTGGACGACTTCCATGTATACGAAAACCAAATTCTCCATTATTTCTAACAAGTGATAGACATTTTTCGATAACTATAATAATAAACCAAAAAGTGTTGGAGAGTTTGAGTTGAATTGAACTAAGTTTTGCTAATTTACCAAAAGTTCTATTGAGTACTCTCTTATACATTTCAATGGAAGCTTTTCTATGAATTAATCGATGTGTAATCGCTTCGTAATGTTTTCTAAACCCTTTTTCTGAAAGAGTGCTTTCATCAGACTCTGAACGCGGCAAAGATCGATCTCCATTCGAATTGAGCGGATTTCTATGTCCCCAAACGGCCATCTCTTCCTTTCTCCCAATATATACCCAAAGGGCCGATCGGTAGCTCTCAGTATGGACTCCAATATCATCTTCTTCATCGTCTCCATCAAAGTAGATGTCATCGATTGTCATTGATTTTCGATAAAGATATGGAATGCCTTCCAATGAAACACAAAGAGTAAGCAGTCGTTTATATTTTATTGATTTTAGTATTTCTTTTATTTTCTTAGAATAAAATAAATTAATAGTTTATTAAATTATCTGAAGTTAAATAAATACCAGTTCTCTCAAGTCTTGATCTCCTAAGAATTGAAGGCACGTTATGATGATTGGCTGCTTCTCCGCATTCACTGCATGTGAAGTGATGGTGACTACAAGACTGGTAGTGAAGACTCGTTGGCGATTCCGACTCCAGTGCTTTTTCAGGACTTCTACTCAGAGAACGAGCTCTTCTTTGCATTATATAAAACTCTTCCTGAGATAAAAGTGGATGACTTTCACTCGAAGAGTTTCTCTGATGTTCGCGACTCGGTTTTTTCAATTTTGCAACTGATTTACTCGAAAACACATCTGAAAGACATTTAAATCAATTTAGCAATAGATTCAAAATTGTTAGCCTTAGATCCAAAATTGTTAGCCTAAGATTCAAAATTCTTAGCCTTATATTAAACCTTCTGAAACATCAATTTGTTTGTCATCTGAAAATTGTTGAGTTGTAGTGCTCTCAGAAGTGGATAATTCTTGTATTAAAGCCAGTTCTTCCTGACTGTCTTCTGCATGACTGACACCAATTTCTAGTTCTTCTTTGACGAGCTCCTCTTCTTTTGGTGAAATACTATGATTGAGAGCGTCTAATGATAGCGACTCTTCGTCTATGTCTTGTGAACTTTGTTGTTGTAATGAGAATTCGGATCTTTCAATATCTCGTTCTGTCGCCTGCGATGATTCCGTCCCCAAATCTATTAACTGTCCGACCATTGGTTCATATCTGCGATTAATTAAAGATCCATTTGGTCCCAAATCAGTTGTCACTGTCGTGTCTGTTGGCTTACAAACTAATGGAGATTCTTCTGAAAAGTGAATTTAAATATAATCAGATAAATCACAAAACAGCTAATTCATAGATAATATAATGTATATTATTATCTTATTCAATACCTCCTTCTGAGGCCACTTTAATAACACTAAGAAACTTCACTTCTTGGGTTGGAATACATGGAAGACTACCTGCTTTTCCCATCGCCGCCAAATCAGAATCTGCTGCAGAAGTAGGTTCAGTGCCATTGCCGTCAATCATAAAACTTCCAGATGTCGTACTCTCTTCCAGACTCGCAGATGAGGCTCCGGAATGAATGGCTATATTATCTGATGAAAGCGTCAAAACTGGAGCTCCAGATTCTTTATCAAGTGATTCCACACATTCTTTTCCTGCAGAATATGTTATCGACTTTTGTATACCATTAGCACTAATTTCTTCAGAAACTTCAGAAACAGTTGAGAGCTCTCCAGATAACGATCTTCTCATTATTATTCCGCCACCTGAAGGCTCATCGATGACATCTTCATCTTCTTCTTCAATCTGTGGACTTATTGCCTCTGAAGAATCGCTCTTTGATTTCAAATCTAATATTTTTTTGCTAATATTATTTTTCAATTCTTCCATCAGTTCCTGAGATTTGAGTGGTTTTTCTTCAGAAACGGATTTATCTTTTATACTATCGCTTACTTTAATTCCATTGCCATTATCTTTGAATGAAATTAAATCTGCAGTTAAAAAGCTAGGCTTTGGAGGAACTTTAGGCTTAACAGAAGGTGTATTTTCGATAACAGTTGTCGGTTCGAAAGCTGTGGAAGGATCTGATGAGCAGATGTCGAGCACTGGAGTTAAGTCGTGTGTCTCAGAGTCAAACTCATCGATATTTGCGCTGTAATGCGTCGATGCTATTGATTCGGGAGAACGCGGCGAACGAGGCATTGATGCGTCTGAGGATGAGGAAGATCTGCGCTCATCACACGCTTCCTCAGATCTCATTAGATATCTTTTAGATGGAAGACTGGTTGGCCTTTTTATTGTGGGTATAAGGAATACTGATGGTGTCGCCTAATAATACATTTTAATAATTTATTCATTACTTAATTATGTATTTTTGTATTTACTAACGGTTTCAATATCTGGTGACATAGTCTTCACTTCTTCATGACTAGAATCAGAAGACTTTATCTCATGAGTTGGTGAAGAACTCAAAATGCTAACAGAAGATGACGCTTCTAATGATGGTTGAACTTCTTTGACAGCCTTTGGCGTCTCATCTGTTGCTCTAATATAATCAGAACTACCGCTGTCTTCAACTTTTTCAATTTGTTCCACATTTAAATGACCATAACTTGAAGTCGAGGAAGTGATGTGACCCGAGCTTTCACTATCGGGTGAGTTAAGTGATTCGCTAAATTGTTTCTTAAGTCTAATAATTGGTGAATCGATTTTATTTAATTCGATGATTTCGATAGAATCGCTTTTGACTAATGGTAAGACCTCTTGAGTAAGAGAACCGATGGGTGGCGTTAATGGCACGTCGGCGTTAAGCTCTGAGACTACTGTAGGCGAACTACTTGTCAACTTTTGAAATAATAACAATTTGGTTAGAGTTTAAATTTGTTAAATCAATTAAGTATTACTTTTGAATTATTTGTACTCGACTGCAGATCATCCATATCTGTTGTGGTGGTCGACGATATCAAATCACTTCCCTCGTCAGTTATTAGTGCGTGACTCGACTCTGTACTCGACTTTTTGGGAGAAGACTCGAGCAAATCTATATTATCTGGAATATCAACTTTTTCATCTATCATCACATCTTCAAAACCCGGTGGCGGCAAAGCTATGGGCACTGCGCCGATTGGTTCTGCGGCCAACTCTGCTATTGCTGAATGTCTTCTCGTCAAAGCTCGAGACAAAATGTTATCTGAGTTTAAAAGAAAAACTCATTTTAGAAACTTATAATTAACTTTGTTTTTGTTATAATAAAACTTATTTATAGATTTATAAAATAAAATCAATCGATATATAAAAGTTTGCAATAAAGTAATGGAGGATTAAAATAATGAGCGAGACCTTCATCGTCAATGTTTGCCTTCTTTTTAGGCATAAAAACTTCGTCGTTTGAATAAGATTTGATGGTCGGCTTAAATGTTGTGAGAAAAGGCTCATCAATATGATTATCACAAATACCACCACTGTATGTGAGTCTATCATCATCTCTAAAGCTATCTTTTGATTTTGTTGATTTGATCCCATTAAGATCTCTATCGATGCAGACCTGCATCACTTCATCATCACTGGAATCAATACTATTGCTATTAATCATAATTCCGTGCGCAGAACGCGATTTAATTAATGGCAGTGCTATAGCATTGTTGTCATCATTAGAATCCACTAAACTATTTCTTTTTCTCATAAGTAATTTTTGGTGGTATTGACAGATAGACATCGAAGTCGTCGGTCGGCGTAAATCAAAACTTCTTCGCTGAACTATATGTTGATTATGAGCGCGTGGACTGAGTGTCAAATACGCGGGTATTGATCGTGAAGAACGGCTCTTAACTAATCCAGTGATCTCTGTTTGCGTGGCCTGAGTTTTCATAACTACGCGACGGACTATTCTGCACGGCGTCGACACCGATGGCGTGTATGACAAGGACGGACTCACTGATTGCTGAAACTTTTGGTTTGGATCGCTGTCCAAACCTTTTTGAGTTGATTTTGTTCCTAATAATTAATATTGTTTTATATTCAATATTGGTTTCAAAAATAACTTTCAAATAAGTTCTTAAATAAGTTTTAGAAAAACTTTTTATTCGCATATTTAATATGAGTTTAAACTCAAAAATAGATTCAATTATTGAAATTAACAAAAAGATTGAAATTTAACTGAAAATAAAGGAAAAGAAGATAAACGGCAGAAAAATTGAGGATAGGTTTGCATTTGCGAAAAAATCAATAAAAGTAAAGTATACTATATATGAACAGAAAGAGAATAGGATTGCAATCAATACTCACGAATGTAGTAATACTTGCGATAAAATGAAAATTGAATGATAACAAAAATCGCCAAATTTTAGGAGATATGACACGAAATTAACAAATTATATGAAAATAACAAAATCATTAAATAACTAAATCAAAACTAATTCAAGTTTTAATATCTTTAGTTTGAAAGTAAGCAATTTGTATAACAAAAATAACCTAAAAGTCGTTCCTGCGATGCAACCGGTGGTGACATTTCTCTTCTAGAAGAAGAAGTAGAAGAGACTGAAATAGATGGCGGACTCACATTACGATATTGTCGACTAATATGTTGCGAAGCATTCATATTAATGCCTTCAACACATGTCACACTTCTAACCATCGATGCGTCGAAAGACACGTGTTTTTTAGATGAAGTGCTCGCGTCTGATATAAATTCGGGTGATTTCTGTATTCTTTGAGAGCACCACTTATGACCATTATTGCGGTCCAAGAGCTCATCCGCGCTGTGAGAGGTCGATGAGATTAATGACGTTTCCTATCAATAATTAATCTTTTTTACTCTCTTCTCAAAAATCAACAATTCATGATCTTATTTGCATTTTATTAGAATCGCTAATAATAACAAAACAATAACTCAATGGCATTTCAGATTTCGCAGTAAATAACCACTAAATTGACATTAATGTTACATATCTTAAGTGGAGTTATATTTCGAGATATCCGCTATATATCAATCTTTATTCTTCAGATTATTTATATAAAAGTATCAAAGTATATGAAAGTATTCTTCAAGTTTGATCATTTATAACTTTGTTTAGAGTCTATATTAAACGGTGTATCCATACAGGTTCAGACCTCATTGAGTATGACTTAAACGTAAGATCTTTATTAGTTTTTAAGCCTTTTCGATCAATTGGTCTTTTTTTAAGCTCAATATAATGACAACATTTTTTGCAGACTTTTTATACATGAGTCTCGTTCTCATCTCAGTCTCGCCTAATCCAGTTTGATCTCGTCTCGTCTCGCGGATTAGGGAAACTTTTAATTTAATCCTCAAATATTTATCTTATGTTTGGTGCACATTATTTATGTTAAAGTTTTAAATAGTTTTTCATCAGAGATAAGATTTATTTCATTTAAATTGTAATTTCGATTTTTCAATTTTCGTTTCGTTTCTTAAATTTGTTAGATCTGTCGTTTCGCGAGACGAGATTCGGCGAGATTATGATCAAAAGTTTGTTTCATTTCAGTACTATTGTTGTCAGTCGTGCGAGAGTTTGATTTATTGACTTTAATCCTTGAATAATACTATTCTATCTTTAATAATAGCCAATAATACAAAATCGTGAGCAACTTTTATAGAATATATCACATATCGTGACAAACTATAGCATTCAATAAAAGGATGTCATAAAATAAATGTTTTGAAATATTGACAGTGCGGTACATTATCAATACATTAATCTTTAATTAGAGAAATTTTTTTATATTTTTTGAGTCATTAAACCCTTAAAGATAGATTTAATTAGCAATTAATGGATATAACGCACTATCAATAATTAGTTATGCAATCCTGTGATGAAGCATCTGATGCCTCTGTGGACGAGTGGTTAAGGCATGTCTCGACCGATCTCCAAGAGGTTGTGTTCAAATCCAACTTGTCATCCAATATTTTGCGTTCAACTAAAAATAATCCCCTAAAGCCCTTATCTTTGTCTAGAAATATATAGTGAAAAGACTCTCTTATACATTACTGTATTTTTTTATAACTTGTGATGATTTACTGTTTGATTCAGGAAATGACCGGAATTTGTCCAACAATTAAATTAAGAAACATCACTACTTTTGAGCTAAGAAATAAGGGATTCCAAGTTTTTGCAGACCCGATGGGATTTATATACCGGATGTAGCCTTTAACCTTCATGCCTTTAACCCTCATGCCTTCAACATTAGCACTGTTAGACTTTAAACATTCACAATTAGCCAACTGAGCGTCAAATGATGTGCTCAAAAGAGTAAAGGTTGACTTACAAGTTATTGCTTTGTCTTTTTAGTGCAAAAGACATTTTTAGTACTTAAGAATCATTACTGTCTGATTGCTATGCAATATAAAAAGGGTAAACCATTTCCATTTAAATGCCCTTTGCGTTCAGTCATAGAAACATCGATTAAATACATTTATTGTATATTTGCTTAGAAACTAACTTACGATGCAAGTATTTTGGATGTACCCGTCTTTTCGGAAATTTTTTTCGACAAATCAATAGATTGATCGAAAACAATCTTGCATTCCGAAAATTAGCCGTAGACAACGACGATTCGATATCGAAATTCGACTTCGAAAATTATCACATCTCAATAGAACAATTATTTTATATTTTTATTTTATGTCATCCTACGTGGCCCAATTAGCTAAAAGGTGGGCATCTGACCACTAAGTCTGGGGTACGAATCCAGTTTCCGTCGTTAGTTATTTAAAATTTTAAATAATAATTTTTTAATTTTCATCTATTTTAATGAACATTAATTTGAAAAATTATTTTTAAATTAAATTTATGGAAGAATTCTTGGAATTGCCTAGATAATTCAACAAAATTGGAAACGGAAAGGGTTGAAAATATTTTATTTGATTTGGGTGATGGTATTTGTACAATTTTAAATTGTAATTCTACAACATTTATAAGATGCAGTTTTTGTAATTTTAATTTATGTTTCACTGATTTTTTTATTAATTATCATTATCATTAATTACAAATAAAATTCAAGTTCTATGACTATATCACACTGAAAACACTCTTTAAAAATAATTTTTCAAATTAATGTTCATTAAAATAGATAAAATTAAAAAATAATTATTTAAAATTTTAAAAAACTACCGACGGAAACTGGATTCGAACGCCAGACTTACTGGTCAGATGCCCACCTTTTAGCTACTTAGGCAACGTAGGATGATATACAATAAAAATATAAAATAATTGTTCTATTGAGATATGATAATTTTTGAAGTCGAATTTCGATATCGAATCGTCGTTGTCTACGGCTAATTTTCGGAATGTAAGATTTTTTTCGATCAATCTATTGATTTGTCGAAAAAAATTCGGAAAAGACGGGTACATCCAAAATACTTGCATCGTCAGTTTCAAGTTTCTTTATTTGTGTTTCATCAGTGGCTGATTTCAAATCATTTGTATATACAATAAGTCTATTTCTTTCTAATTCTAAAAGTGCTGCCACATTAGTCTTTCCATTAGCTTTTAATTGTTTGATAGCATCGTTTACTCGTGTTTCCAAAGCTGCGAATTTTGTTAATATATCTTCTTTTAAATCACGTTTTTGATTGAGATCTCATATGATTTTATATATCGAAAGTTTTTAAAAAAATTAAATAGTTAATTTTTATAATAAATTACTAATTTAATCAATTATATGCATCTCGGACATTATCAAATGAATAAGCTTTATCCCTTGATACATCCTCGATATAACAAACCTCTATATTACTAATCACTTTATATAGAAAGTAATAAATATCTACCAGAATTCGATAGTAATGATATAGTAACAGGATATAAATTGAATGGTAAACAATAGGATGGGAAAAGAAGCACATTTTTAGCATTTAATTACAGTGAAAATGAAATTGGTGGGAATGAAATTAAAATAATAGAAGTCTTATCACTAAAGCCAACTTTACAAAGTAGGTAGTTTCATTGAGTTTTATTTTTTTTGATTAAAACTTAAATATTTTCTGACTCTAAATAATATCATAAATTTTATATCTTTGTTAGATAAAAATATTTACACTTTAATTTTAGTATTAAACTTACCATATA
>JAQGAN010000622.1:0-10007 GCA_034697745.1 Nothrus palustris
TACAAACCCAAATGATAATTTTTGAGTTATAAATATTGTGCATGATGATTTTAAGGTTCGTTAAGTCAAGCATAGAGTCTAACAGCTATGTTCATGTACTCCCTTGAATCTTCCTTCCTTTAAGTTTAAGGAAGGAAGCGAGCGTTCCTAATGCCTCCTTGAAAGTGTTCCCTTATAAATGTCAAATTGAACGAAATTGATAATCAATAAAGCATGTGCTTAATTGAGAGTCAATATATGTCGCCATTTATATCATCAATTATAATATCGATATATCGCTTAAAACCTGTTTAAGAGAAGGAAAATGCGTTACTTAAGCATTCCTTCCTTCAACTCAAGGATCCCCTGAAATTTGAAGGAAGGAAGACGCATCCTTATGCGTCCAGACCTTATTTGCTTAGCTCAATTATATTCTTTCTCTTGGGCTTAAAAATATTAATTAATAATATTTTCATACATTTATTTATGCTTAAATGCATTTGATTTGGTATTTTAATTTTAAAATACACTAACGACTGAGTATTAGTTGACTGCGCTTTATTATATTTTAGATATTTGCAAAATGAATAATTATTTCGATTCATTATTCATTTCGATATAATATTTAGTTAAAGCCTTGGATAACTAGATTTGAATTTGAGAAAAATTCACTAACGCCTTAATTAAGACAAGCTTTAATTAAATAAAGACAGCTTTTTAATTCTTTGATTTGAAGTGCCGTTACTAATGAAAAATTTTATTGTGTTTGCGGACCACTTAAAAGCATGCATCAGACCAGATTCCGACCACTGTATTTGATAAAAAACTGACCAGTAGCTTGAGCTAGTGTTGGGTCAGTTTCTATTCCTATTCTACAATATTGGAACTGAAACAACACTAGTTTGAGCTAATATTGAGTTTATTAGACATTTTTTAATGCATCAATCAATTGAATTAATTGAAATACCATAATTCTTAACCGACTGACAGACACATTGTCCAACTCATAAGCTTGCTTTGCAATATGAGCTCAAAAGTGTTTTATTTGAAATAAATTCTAATACTTGGATAAAAAAAGTTGTTTTTAACTTTTGAAATGCATTAAATTTCTGTATTAACTGAGTATTAACTCAACCTTAACTCTACCACCCATTATCTTATTCTTTAAATTTGAGTGGTTTATGGTTTTAAAATTGATTTATAAAATTTAAACATACAGTAAAAGGAATTGTTTTTTAAAAGTTACTCAGAATCTAATATTTAAACTCGTTTTGAATTAATATTAAGAAAAGAAGTTGACCTCAAATTGAAACTTGATTTAAGAATTGGGTCAATGAATTACTTAACAGATCTATTTCTACTGCATAGTTATTTCTGGTTTTAATACCGATACCAGTGATAACTTGTGAAGTTATAAATGATGTCACAATTTATTATTAATATTTCGAACTTTAATTGTATGAAAAATTAAGTTTTATCAAAGTTTTACAAAAAAATATATGAAATTAGATTAAATTTTGAAAAAGTTTAGAATTTTTAAATTAAGTTTTGAGAAAATGGTTCAACCAATGTTGAAGTATCAAAATAAGTCCATATTTATAAGCAGTGATTTTATTTATGAAATTTTTAACTATCTAATTCATTTGTTAACTTCAAGAGTTATTAAATAATAAAATGTTTAGTTTAAGTATTTTGTTATTTGCAATAACGGTCACAACAATCAAATGCGATGATGAATACAAGTGTCCTCCCAACCAGTTCTTCATATATCCATGTAAATGTCTCAACGCCAATCACAAGGGAGTCATCATTCGGTGTTCTGACGCTAACTTAGCGATGATATCACTCGGTTTGTCGAATGTGAAGACTCCTATCGATTCTCTGACTATAAGTGATTCAAACATATCTCGTTTGTTCGGAACGTTATTTAAAAACGAAACCATTTATAGCTTGCAAATTATGAATACAAGTCTTTCTAATATTGATGAAAATGTATTAACACCTTTAGCGACAAAATTACATTCGCTTTCATTAATTGGCAATAATTTGAATAAAATTCCAGAAAGTGTTGTAAATAAGTTAACGAACTTAACAAAGTTAGTCATATCAGGAAATGAGCGAATTTCTGAAATTAAAAATAATGCTTTCAGTAAATTAGTTAATATAAAAGAAGTCGATTTAAGTAACAATTCCATTAAGAAGATCGAACCCAATTCATTCAATGGATTAACTCTATTGGAAACTCTTCGCCTCAATAATAATAAATTGAGTAAAATTGAACGAAACCTTTTTCGATCGACTAAAAAACTCAGTTATTTAGATCTTTCTCACAACTTATTTAAAGAGATAGGAAAATCAGATTTTAATGACTTGACAACAATAGTATATCTAAATCTATCTCATAATGAGTTGAAAGAATTGCCGCGATCTATATTTGCAAGAAGTTCTCAACTAAGAGTTTTGAATTTATCCTATAATAAGCTCAAAGAAATAGATACCTATATGTTAAGAGGTGTGCGATTTTTACGAGACTTCATTGCGCGCGGAAATAACATCAGTCAAGTGGCCAGAAATTCGTTTTCACCAACGACTCGACTCAAATCAATCGATTTGTCGGCCAATGCTTTAGAAGTTATTGAAAACGAAATGTTTAAAGATATGCAATGGTTGGACAAATTGGATTTGAGTGAAAATAAGATCACCAATATATCTAGGGGAGGGCTGCAGCGCATGTTTCAGGTGGCCATCAATTTAAGCCATAATGATATATCTCTCATAGAATCAGCTGCTTTTCAAGAGTTGGCAAACATAACGGATTTGGATTTATCTTATAATAAGATTGAAAAAATCCGCCGAAACGCTTTCGATTCTTGTGACGTGACTTTATTTCATTTAAATAATAACTTAATCAGCAATTTATCAAAAGTAGACATATTCGCAAACATGACTGGTCTTCGATTTTTGAACTTAAGCCACAATCAAATTACAGAACTTTCGCGAAAAGATTTTACACCAAAACGTCTCTTCGAATTACATACTTTGGATTTGAGTTATAATAAGATTCGTGACATAACAGGAAATGTATTTGAAAAGTTTGCTTCGATTCGATTTATTCATTTACATCATAACAATTTGAATAAAATTGGGTTTTCATCTTTCGGTACTTTACCGACACTGTTAGAGCTCGACATCTCCTATAATAATATAACGGATATAAGTAATGGCGGTGTTTCGAGTTTGGTATCGGTTAAAACCATTTATGCAAATGATAACAGCATAAAAAAAATGTTTCCGATTTCAATGGCTTTGAATGCTTTACACTTAGAGCGAAATCAAATCTCAATCGTTAGATCCAATATATTTCCTATGATTAATGCAATTCTTGCTATTTATTTAGATAACAATAACCTGACTTCATTAGAAGATTCCTCATTTGCTAATTGTTTATCACTTCAAATATTATCGTTAAGTCATAACAAACTATCTTCAGTTCCACACAGTACTCTTCAACATTTGACTTCTTTACAATATCTTAACCTAAGTGCAAATAATATCACTCAATTGAAGCGCAGAGCACTCGGAAATCTACGGATTTTATTTGATTTGCGTTTAGATCACAATCAGATACGAAATATAAGTGACTTTGCGTTTGAAGGCTTATTGCAATTATTAAAGCTCAATATGAGCTTCAATGAGATCAGTTATTTATCACCGGAAGTGTTCAACGCCTTGGTTTCTTTACAAACTCTTGACTTATCTCATAATCAAATAAATCAATTGGAAAACCGAACAAATGGATTATTTGAGCCCTTGTTATCAATGAATAACTTGAATTTATCTCACAATTCAATTTCTCTCATTAAAGAGAAGTCATTTCCATATTCTCCTTGGATTCCATATAAACTCAAACATTTGGATTTATCGCACAATTTAATGCCTATTATAACTCAACACTTCGATAACGGACTTTCAAAACTTGAATGGCTTTCATTGCAAAATAATATAATAAATGACATACAAATGAATATATTCGCAAATTTAACTCATTTAAAATATTTAGATTTATCTGGAAATGAATTAAGAAAACTGTCTAAAGGATTATTTGGTTTAAATCTATCCAATTTAACTTATTTATCAATTGCAAGAAACAAACTTTCATCTATTTATATACCGGAAATCGTCAAAATGCAAAACCTTAAAGCATTAAATCTCACTAATAATAGATTAATGAATATTAATGAGAAACTTATGCCTCAAATTAAGACGGGATTAAAACTTTATTTTAACGGTAAACTAATCTCAAATTTGATAAACTTATTTTATTTTAAACTTATTGTTTGCTTTTTCATGACAGATAATCTTCTTTATTGTGATTGTCATTTACTGCCATTAATCGCTTGGATAACAAGTGATGTCCATAAGTCCGAACTGGACGGCCGTTCGTCTTTGGTTTATAAGCATTGGTCATCTGTTATTTGTAAAGAACCAAATAATTTAGTTAACAAATCGATGACAGCTCTAAAGCCAAATCAACTCAATTGTAAAAACGATGAAATAGAGAAATACTCAAATCATTTTATAGATAAAAGTGACTTAAAAATTCGTGCCATTGAATGGTCGCGAAGAAGAAAAAATTCTGTGAGAATAGTGTGGCTTATACTCAATCGCATCGATGATATCTCTTCGTTTCGCATAATCATCACTAATAATAATAATATTGCTATTAATGAGACAATAGATTACAATACAAGAGAATTTGTGGCAAACAAACTAAATGACAGAAATAAATACAATGTTTGCATTCGAGGAATCGATTCTAACGGAAAAGAGCGACAACTTTTCTATTCTCAATGCGTACACTTCGACATCACTAATACTAATGTTGAGAACTTTGTTTCACAAATGTCTCTCAAAAGTGGCAAATCAGATGATGTCTTAGTTTCTTCTGCGAAGAGTAATATTTTGATTTTTACCAAAAACTATAATTTTATCATTTTGTGTGTTTTTTCATTAGAATCATTACTGATTTATTCTTTTATTTTTACATAAATATTCTGTAAATTCTGTAAATAAAACATTTGAAACTATTATAAACATGAATATCATTTGAAACTAACTTAGTTTTACTATTTTTTAAACAAAAATCTTTCTTATAATTAGACGACTAGTTATAGTTCGAGATTTACATTATAAGCATAAGTGAGAATTAGCCAGTCTTATAGTGCTTACGATATACTGTATATACAGGTATATACTGTACAGATAGCTATGCATTAAAAATGAAAGTATAGTTAAAAAATAGTTAATATCACAACAATATTCTCATAAATGCGAGTTTAGGCCAATACTAAGGGCTCGTCGTCGGAAAACCCACGGAAAACGGGACTCTCGTCTTCTTCTATAATAAATAAATAAATAAATTTAGTAAAACATCTTCATGACTGATATTACGGTCAAATCGTTATTTATGAACCGATCGGGTTTGGGGATTGGGTTTTGGTTCAGAAAAAAAGTTGTCCTTAAAAAAGACATTTATAGACCTATAATCAATGGAGAGTTTATAATCATAAAAACCAAAGATTGACCGTATATTACAGTTAGAGCTTTAAAAATAGTAATTTCACTAATTATGTGACAACATTTTCTTTTTAAAAAAAAGTATATCTCATACTATTTGGTGAATCACAAAAAATATTAAAATCTATGAATTGCATACCGAGTCCATCATTTGCTGAAAAGGTCGCTGAACCTGATCTAGTATTGTAATGACTGCTCGCAAATGATAAAAAGCTTCTTTGAAGACGTCTTTGGCGTATTATAAATATTCCGAGAGCAACAATCAGTGCTATCACTACAACAGCGACCAACACAACTACGCCTATTATGTTCTTCTTTTCAATAACAACAGTATCTGAACCTAAAACAAAATTAAACAAAAGTTATATCATATGATGACATAAATTGAGTAATCATTCAAATACCTGAAGCCAATGGACTTCCAATAATAATAGTATCAGAAATAGGGCCCGAATAGCCGTGTTCTTCAAATATAGCGACTCCGATGTAATAAAATTTTCCATATTCTGCCGGATAATGGAGTGGAGGCTTCTTTACAGTAATGACATTGCCTTCACTCACATTTGGTGTTTGACTCACATATACTTTGTATACAAAACTGCGCACACAATAAAAATAAATACCGGTATTGTATTAGACATTTATTGGACATTTTTTAATTCAAATATCAGATAAATGATTATCAAACCTATGATTATTTAAGCCTTGCGGCCAATTGTCATTGATTTTCCAAATGATATAAAGCGAATCATTGATTTCCTGAACTCCACTCAGTTTTGAGACTTGAGGCAAAGCCATTGGTTTCAAACGTATCGTTTCTGTGAACCGAGAGTTGGGGCGATCAGTACTGACTTTAATATCATAAATGGCTCCGTAATGAACAGTTAAGTTAAGTTCAATGGTAGTGGCATAACGTGGAGCCAATCTTTGCCAGTCTTCGCGATCTTTGATTAAATCGTGAATACGAATCTGATAACCGATTTTACTTCCAATTATGTGATCACAGGAGGCGTCCCATGAAAGTAAATATTGGGTTTTATCGTTTTGCCAAACTTTATATTTTAAATTCTTCGGCGGAGCCGTTGGGTCGTATTGAGTCTCAAGTACTGTCGAATCAACGGCTGGTCCGATTCCAAAGGGAGACATCACTCGAACTTGAATTACATATGTTTCACATGACAGCAATCCTTTAATAGTAATGTTTGTATTATTAGTTTCTGAATAGAGTTGCAGTTTATTTTCAGCGATTCCATAATAGACACCAAAACTCCAATTAATTGGTTTGAATGACGAGTATAGAGGTTTAGTCCAATTTAATGTTATGGTTGAGCCTAAAACTGATTTTTCATTTATTAGAACAGAGGGCAAAGTCTCGCCGAGAGTCACAACAGATATTGTGTTGTCTTCGATTCCACTCAATAGAACCGATCCGTTAATAATGGGAAGAATTTTGAACTGATAGTTAACACCAGGAGATAGTCCTTTGATTGTAACTTGATTTACATCAGTGGTCACGTTATTAACGTAACCAATAAAATAGTCATCACATCGGTATTCAATATACCATTTAATCTTTCTGTCGGACATTGAATTCCATTCTATAGTAACGCTTGAATTTGTTATATTTCTGGAATTCAAGTCTTTAATTGTAGCGATAGATCCGATGACAAGAGACGTTTTATTCGAGTTTTCACTTTCCAAATTAGTGGTCAAAGTCGATGCCCAGAAAGTATACTTAACCCCGACTTCGAATGAGTAAATGATTTGCAAACTATTAGCTTTCGATGCGCTCACAGTTTTATATATTGGTGGAAAAGGAGGCGAATGATAGATGCGATAGCCTTTGATGAGTCCGTGAGAGACTAATGGAGGGCTCCAACTAATCATCACATTATTTGAATCCATTTCTTTCGCTGACACATTTCGGGGTGGATTTGGAGCTTAATTACAAAATATTAAGATTTCATTTTATAATATTGTAAAAAGATTTAAAATAGGAAAATAGAAGCAAATTAGTTACCGATCGATTCAGTTGTAATTGCGATAAATTGAAGCGGAGAATAAATTTCACTCTCATTAAGTATTTTACAATAAACTGATACGTTGTATGTGAGGCCTGACTCCAGTTTATCAAATGTATAACTTTCATCTTTAATCCAAGTCGTGTTAATCCATTTGCCATTCAATCGAGAATATGAAGGCATATATTGAAAATTTTTGAGACTTGAAGGCGTTTGCCATAGGATTGTGAAACTGGAAGGCGTAATACTCTTTTGATTGACCCGCAAATTATTTACGGTATAGAGAGTTTGGGCACAATGTTCTTCATCTGAATTATCAAAACAATCAGGTCTGTGATTACAACGTTTGTGACTTTCGACACATTCGCCACTTTTACACCTAAAACCTGGACATGTGATTGGTTTGATTGGTTCTATGTGTTCGTTATGACAGCCCCACTCATCTGAATTATCTCCACAATCATTAGAATTATCACAAACTTTAATTTGTGGAACACATCCAGAGCTGTGCACACACGCGAACTCTTGTTCAGAGCATTTTTTAGTCCCGAAGTGACAATTTTCTTGGTCTTCGTCTTCACCTGAAGCGCAATCGAATGAAGAGTCGCAAAGCCATGAATCCCAAATGCATTCACCGTTTTTGCACTGATATCTTTCATGACCACAATCGCCGACTTTTGTCATATCTGTTCGAATCGGTCCAACAGTGGTGTTATTGAGAGAAATGCATCCCAACTCATCTGAGTTGTCACCGCAATCATCAATTGAATCGCAGCGCCATAAAAGTGGAACACATGTACCACTTGTGGAACATCTGAACCAATCGCCAGCGCAAGAGTCCGGTGGTTTGGAAGCAGTTGTGGGCGTTTGAGGCAATGCAGTACTTGAGAGTACAGTTGCGTTGACGCAATTTCTTTCATCAGATAAGTCTTTACAATCAAATTCTCCTAAAATTAAATTAATTAAAATTAAATTAAATTCACATAAATAACAGTTTTCATAGAAAACAAATCAATCAAACAGACCGTCACAAACCCATGTCTTGAATATACACTTGAAGTCATCGCAACCGAATTGGAATGAATTACATTTTTTAGAACAATTAAGTTCATCACTTTTATCCCTACAGTCGTAATCGCCTAAAAAATTGGTTATACTTTTTATTAGAAACATTCAAATTAAAATTTGTATACTCTATAAGTTCTAAAATGAGAGATAGTTTTGCTGTTCAAAAGTCATTATCGTTATATTCAACACTATGTTCTTGATATACAAGTATTTAATGCTAGTTTCTTAAGATTAACTTAACAGAAGTGTACGACAGGTTAGACAACGCATTTAATAAATAAGGGAACACGGGTTGGCAATTGGGTTGGCATATTGCCATTCAATGCCTTCCGCGCCATAACAATCAAAGTTCTGTAACTTAGCTTAATGTGAATCACTCTGATAAACCTTTGAGCATTGCGGGTATGTGGCTATGGCTTATCTGTTGCCATACGCTCTAACCCCCAATCCTCAGGTTATATTCAGTTAAATGCGGTCATTGACCGAAATGAAAGCATAACGTAAAATAAAATTCAAATTAATTATAAATGTTTAAAACATAGAAACAAACCATCACAGCGCCAAACGGCTAACACACAGTCCCCGTTATGGCAACTGAACTCATCACTTCGACAAGAACTGGCTTTTATTGAACAATTGGATTCATCGCTTCCTCCATCACGACATGTGTCTGAATAAATGATAAAAGTATTTATATAAAAAAAATTTTATAAAATTAAGTAAAATAATTAATTGGTGTAATTTTTATCAATATTTAACTATCGTTAACTCATCGGATATTAATTTTTTGTAAGGAAACTAAGAGCTGATGATATATTTTAATTTAATTTATAAATAACGACATGATCTCAATCTCAATGCAATAGCTTTTGCAATAAGTTAAACAAAATATATTATTTTTGTTCAATAGTAATGACAAAAGTGTGTTTATGACAAATAAATACCTAAATTATCGCAAACGTATTTTTTTTCAATACAGCGATGATTTTTGCACTTGAAATGAATGTTTTCATCACATTTGGGATATATTGATTCGCATAAAGATAAATCTTCGTCTGAGCCGTCGGGACAGTCAGAGTCGAAGTCGCATTTCCAATAATTTGGAATGCATTTTCCAGACCTTTTACATTGAAATTCATCGTCATTGCACTGGTGTTCACTGCAATTCTTTTCATCCGAGTGGTCGCCACAATCTGTTAAGAGATCACAATTGTCATCACATTATAGACTATACAACTTTTATTAGTTTTACAAACTTTATTTCAATGTTATGAATGTTTGCAAAAATTATCAAACAGTATATCAATTTACTAAACAAAAATTGCGGAGAGTTTATGCCTTATATTTGGAATAAGTTTATAC